>JAGYYJ010000451.1:0-78813 GCA_019671005.1 Hibiscus mutabilis | reverse complement strand
TTATTTTGATAAAAAAATTAATACTCGAAGAAAAAAATTATAATTTAGGATTTAATTTTAATTTAAAAGAGAGAAGCTCAAAGAGGCAAAACATGTGGCATTTGTTTTGAGAAAGAGGTAACGATGTAGGAACATAAATCTTTTGTTTCTTTGGTGTCCTTATTTATGCTCTAACCTTAAAAATATAGGTTTAAAATTAAAACTTAAAATTATAATTTAAGATTTAAAGTGTAATGTTTAAGATGTATGGTTTAACTTTTAGGGTTGCATAAATAGAGCACCAAAAATAACATAAGATTTTTGTCCAATATGCAGGGACAAAGATTCCCTTCCGTCCTCGGTAGTTGATGTACTTTGTAATAGATATCTGCTTTTGGATATAGAATGAAACTTCATACTTATATAACATTTGATATCAATATTCTAATAATTTTTAATATGTTTGAAAATTCAAATTAAAGATATATTGTTGAAAGGATAATATTTGGTTTGATTTTGAATGTTTATAGAGTGTAGGGGTGGGAATTGGGTGGAGCGGGACGATTTTACATTCTCCACTCCGTTCTTAATACTTGTGGTTATAGTTTTGGAGAATCCCTATTAAATATTTTAGGAATTTTTTTGTTTCCATACCCTCCATGTGCGAATTCCCGCGATTTTCGAGGAATCTCCATTCCAAAAAAATTAAAAAAAATTTTATTATTTTACTAACGAAAATAAATAGTCAATTCAGTTCAAAATATAAAGTTTGGATACTTCGATTGGAAGCAGTTATGAGATGATGAAGGTTGAAAGGGTGTTGTGTTGGGGAAGATTTAGACGAGGGTTTTAGCTTATATCTAAAAACTAAGATAGAAACATATCGAGAAACTTGAATGTGTCTGTTTGAGAGAAAGTTGAAGTGATAGTAATATAGTTAGAGTTTGTAATAAGATATATATTAGGGGTATGTAGATAAACAAGTATATATTTGCAAATTTTGTAAAATATTGGGATATTTGTGGATATTTTTTGGAATCTACACGGTTATTTATACGATTACGGTTTGGTTATCCCCACGGTTTAGATATAGCAATCTTCGTCCCCATCCCACTTGAGCTTCGGTGATAAAACTTTCCCGTCCCCGTCCCCGTAGGTGCAAATTTCAGTTATTATCTACCCGTCGATTTAAATCTTTACGATTGTCGATATTCCCCATTCAATTCCCACCCTTAATTTAGTGGTGTTTTTTTCAAAAAAAAAATGACTCAACATGTTGAAACTTGAGCAGTATCTTACTGATGTTAGTGCACTTGTGCTCCTCATTGAGGGGCAAAAAGGAGAGTGAAACGATCAGCAAATTAAAAATGACAAAAATGTGGGGGCATGCATGCAATTACATCGATGATCAGAATCACAAATGAAGGAGTATATTGTAATTTCGATAGTATCTGGTATGAGATAAGATTTAAACATGCAAATTAACTTGATTAATATGAATGGTGCAAGTTGAGGAGAGAGAAGGCAATGTAGGTATGAAGTTTTGAGAGTGGAAGATGGCTCGTGAACTGACGTGAAGAAGGGAACTTGTTCCCATGCAAATATAATATACTCTTGCTTGTCAAACCAACCCCCAATTATATTGTAAAAAAAAAAACCCAACCTCCAATTACTCTGGATTTTCTTCCTCGATATTCTCTCTCGTTTTTAAACAATAATTTGGTATACCAAAAATGCTGTGCATGTTCTCGCTGACAAATATGCTCTCATCACCAGTTGTCTTAAACAAAGAAAAACCCCTTAAAACAGCAACAGATAAACGACATTTGAAGCCCCATCTGCGTCTCTCTGACTCTGAACCCCTGCCCTCTGTGCTAGGCTCAGGCTGGCTGCATTATTTATACCCCCAGCCTCAGGCGAAACCCTAATGAAGACAAAATCCAACCAATCACCTTTTCTTACACCCATATAGAAATAGAATAGAAGTTGGTTGAACCCATCTCACTTTCCTCTCTTTCATTTCACTATCACGTGCATCGTTAGAAAACAAAGAACCCTGAATATCATTCAATCTTCCACCTCTTTAATGAAAACTAATTTGTTCTGCATCCATAGCCCCACGCGGAAACCTATCAAAAAGTCAAGCTTCATATTCTAAGTAAATACCTACAAGGCTAGGATTTTAACTCTTTCATTTTTCTTTTTCAAAATACAATACTAAAAAAATCCACTCGCTTTATTATAGATTTACTTATCTAAGTAGCTTTATTATATATTAATGTAAGGTTTATACTTTATTCATATATTTTCACTGGGAATATTTTCTTTGAAATAAACAAGGGTATGTATTAAGAGATTAAATAATGGAAGAAGGAACAAAAGATGCGTAGATAGCGCATAATATTCTCTTCAATTATTTAATACATAGATAAATCACATTGGAATATCATTTTGCAATACTTAAACGTAATGATTCTCAGAGTTGGTGGCAAATTTGGAAGCATTATAAAGAGGAGAGAGAGAGAGAATTTTAGACAAAGAGTGAAGAGAGCACAAGTAGATCAACTCATGTAAGATCTTAAGATATGATATAGAGTAATAGCTAGTAGAATAAAAGAGGAAAAGGGAAGGCATGTTGCCATGTATCTGACCTTATTCATATGGCTTTGAACTAGAATACCCTTCTCATCGACTAGACAAGTGTTGTGTTTTTAAGGAACAAAAATTTTCTGCCCCTAATCATGCCCCTTTCTATGTGGCACACTAAAAAAACACTAAAAAAATTAAATTATAAACTTTAACCCTAAATTTCACATTCTAAACCCTAAACTTTATACTTTAAAAATGCATCATACCTATAATTTCATAAACTCTAACCCTAAATTTTAAACCCATTTTTTGCAAGTAAGGCATCAAAAGAGGTATAATTTAGGGTAGACGATTTTCATCCGTTTTTGAGGGTTTTGTTTTGTAAATTTCTGATGGGAAAAAGAGCTTATCAGTCATCACGACGTTCCATGCAGTTTATTTTTTTTTGTTTGCATCCACAACCTCACTAGACACTAGTTTTCTAACAATATTTACATTCATTTCTTGTTGGATTTAAATCCGTAATAGTGGGCACATATGTATAATGTATATTGCTATTTTAAAGTATGACACAAAATTAAGTGACCAATTATGTTAGGCGTGTCATGGGTATTAAAATGTCATGGAAATAAAAGTGTAGATACCGTAAGATATATTTATAATTCAATGAGGGGCAGAGTTATAAATATTTAATAGTTGATTTAATAATCAACTATATAAAGAGGTAGTGGTCCCCAAGAAATAGGTTAACTTGTTTTTCTCTCCTTCCCCGTCAGAGAGTTTTACGTCAAGAGAAAACCTATCTTCTTGGAAGATCAATACCAAAGATTTTGATTTCAACATCAAGATTCAAGGTTTTCATCTATCGATTAATTGTGCGCTTCGCAATTCATTCATTCAGTTTATTGTTCTTGATGATTTGACATGATAGATCCTGGGTTTAGATTTCATATTTAGTTATGATTTAATTCTAACAAGTGGCATCAGAGACTCGTCATGTTGAATCATTGAAAATATATTATTTTTTTTATTAATTCGTTATTAAAGGTTTATGGATTGATTGATTTTAGGGTTTTGGTTACCGTACTAATCGCATACATGTTTTTAGTATATATATATATATATTTTGTGTGTGATTAATTTCGGATCTTTGTTGAATGAGTTTGCGACTGGATTGCAATAATTCAAATGTTGTAAACTGCTTTTGATTGCCAATTTTAATTAGTTAATAACTTTTTCTATTTGCTACTCATTCAAGGGTTCTTGGAAGTAAACAATTCAATAGGGTTTATATTGAAAATTTAATACATGATTCAGTTTTTAGTTTTGGTTTTATGAATTACATACGAAAATTGATTTCTCATGAATTCATAAGGTTCTGATATTTGGAAATTAATTGATTTTTTTTTCAGAGATTATGTTTTAGTCTTATTAAAATTTACAGATTATGAGTTGCCCTTATTTTTATTGCTCTTGCTTCTTTAGTAATTGCATATGGTAAATTCAAGTATGAAATATATATTTTATTTAGAATATATATTTAATTCGGTTTGATCAAAAATTTTATTTTTGATCGTTAGTAATTAAGAAAGGAAAAAAAATATAACTTGACTTGGGTTTTGTTGTGGTAAATATACTGACTTATAAACTTTATGATCAAGTTAGCTCTCAATGCTTTATATTCGGATTAGTCTAATAAATTACGGTTGAATTTGTTAAATCTTCTTTAGTTTTGAACAAAACCTTTGGCTTAAATTTATTTCACATTATACTTAATTATGCCATTAATGTTATCTACGGAATATACATTTGGTTTTGGTTATGGAAAACATGTCATTAATCTTATGGAATTCATATTCGATTCAGTTTAATCAATAATTCATTTCTTTTGACCGCTAGATTATTATGCACATTAAAGTTTCATGCGATCAATATATGAATTATTCATTTATATAATATTTCTGTTTTTTGACTTTTAGTTAAAGATTGATTATTTTGAATCCGACTTTAATTACGTAAATGCATGTTTAAGGAATTTTTTTTGAGTAACAAAAAGATTTTGGTTTTTCGATTTACGATAGCCCTATTCGCACAATCTTATGTTGGGTTATTTTGGAAACTAAAGTGTTATCGAAATTTCAGTTTTGATCATTACATAATTTTAAATTTGGATATCGGTACTTTATGTTATATATTTTAAGATAAATTAATTGAAACATTAAGTCACCAAAGTGACCTCTCTTGTGGAAATTATTTATTTTAAAATATAAAAGGTTTTGTGCATGTAAGTCGAATTATGTTAATATTAATCGGCCCAAAGGAAGGTTAATAATTAATGTTATTACATGTGCAATTATGGTAATAAACATGTGATAATTATTCAGTTTTATATGTGAGCAATAAATCGGCCCAAAGGAAGATTTCTGTTTGACATGTTCTTATTATCAATGTTTGATTACTGTACCAAGATATCACTTACAAGTTAATATTTTGTCTAAAGATGAAATATTAATGGAGTGTCCGGTATCTTGATATGAGGTTTACCTTTATTCAAATTTATTATTATTTTGGTTATCTTTTAATTTGATTGAAAGATAAAATTAAGATAAATATTTTGAAACAATTAAATTCATATTTTGGTTTCGGATGTCTAATATTTTAATGGATTAATTGAAACATAATGTCACCAAAGTGACCGCTTTTGTGTAGATTAGTTTATTTAAAATATTAAGATAATTATGGGTTTTTGTAATTCATGCGTTTATTAATTGACCCAAAGGAAAGTTAATATTTGGCAGAATTACAACGACAACTGTGGCGATAAATGTGTGACAATTATAAGGTATTTTATGTAAGCAATACGTTAGTCCAAAGATTAATCTATTGTTTGACATAGTTTATTGTCAATGTTTGATTGCTACAACAAGAGTACCGCTTACAGTTAATATTACTGTCCAAAGACTTGATATTAATGTTGTGATTGGTATCTTGAAGGGAACTAACCATTATTTTGCATTTATTTGTTTACTTATGAATATTTATGTGGGCTTGTTTTTATTTTATTTGCTTATTTTGTTCTATATTTAGGTAATTTATCTTTACTGTTACAATATATGTTAAATACATTCTACACTCATGTTTAGTGAAACTAGTTTCAAGGAATAGAAAAGACACTTACATAAAGTATTTGGTTGTATGAACATAGACCTTGCACTAAGGAAGAACAACTCGCACCTCTCATGGCGGTAAGCACCCATAAAAGGGATTTTGAGAGGTGAGTTCGTTCAAATTGCATGATTTTAATGATCATAAAGTACAACATTCTAGAATTCTTTAGGAGCACAAATCTAAAGATATTACTCATACTAAGGGTTTCCTTGATAAATTTGAGAAACATTTTATTAAAAAATGTTAAGGCTATGACGTTACTTTTGACTTACTTGATGTCTATGAAGTATAAAGATCAATGAAATGTGAGGGAGTATATTATGAAAATATTTAATATTGCTTCAAAACTTAAGGTACATAAGATCGAACTTTCTAACAATTGTTTGTTCTTATGATTTTGGTATCGCTTCCTATCTGATTTAACCAATTCAAAATTAGTTACAACTGTCAAAAGGAGAAATAGACTATAAATGAGCTTATTTCTCATTGTGTTAAAGAGGAAGAAAAGTTGAAGCGTTATAAGTGTAAAAGTACTCATTCGGTTAGTGCTCATTTAGTTAGTGTCTCTAAGAATAAGGGCAATAAAAAAAATATTAGAATAAAGTTGCTAAAGGTCCTAATCAAAAGAAACAACAATAAGTTACAAAGTATTGATTCTTTTGTATAAGTTAGGACACATGTGAAGAAATTAAACTTCAAAAGTGAGCAACTACTTCGGTTATTTTGAGTGATCCATGGGCTGTAAATTTTATGATCCCACAATAAGGATTATTTTAAGGAGAGGTTTAACATTTTTAGGATGTTGAGTTTGGAGGGGAAAATAAGGTTAGATACATTGCTATTGAGGGGAAGTTGAATTATAATTTAATTCATACTATCACTTTTAATGATGTTTAGGTTTTTACACCTATCATAATCAAGAAGTGAATCAAGTACCTCAGCAAAACAATGTTGAACAACTCCCATTCAAGATAAGGTAATTGTTTCAGAAGAACAAACTCAACAACCTTTTAAAAAAAATAAGTGTCATTAAAGATATCCACGAGAGGAAGGAGAAATACTATTCTAGATTATTACTTTGTATTTATTCAAGAAAATAAGGATAATAATGGAATGATAGAAAATGATTCAATCATTTTTTATCAAATCATAAAAGTTCTGACTCTCAAAAGTGGATTGATGTCATTCAAGAAGAGTATAAATTTATGCAAGACAATAAAGTTTCGGAACTTGTCTCATTATGTGAAGGTGCAAACCAATTGGTTGTAAATGGATATTTAAAACCAAGAGGGATGCAAATGATAATGTGGACAAGTATAAGGCATGTCTTGTATCTAAAGGATATACTCTAAAAGAATACATTGATTTTGTGGAGACTTTCTCTCAAGTTTTATTGAAAGAATCTTTTAAGATAATCATGACGCTTATTGCTTATTTTAATCTTGAGCTACATAAGATGGATGTTACGCTTGTGTTTTTCAATGGTGACATTGAAGAAACAAATTATATGGTACAATCATAGATTTGTGTCTAATGATACAAAATCAATGATATGTAAATTAAAGAAATTCATCTATGAGCTTAAGTTGGACTCTCATTAACGAAATTATAAATTTCATATTGTTTATCTCATTTGGTTTTGAGATAAATTTGGTTCACAATTCTATATACTACAGTTCAGTGGGAGTAAACCAAGTGATACTCATATTACTAAAGAAGACAAATTTAGTCTTACTCAATGCCCTAAAAGTAACCTTGAAATTTAAAAAAAAAAATACAAAAGATTCCAAGTGCATAATCTATTGAGAATTTAATTTATGCTCAAGTATGTATGCGTTCGGATATTATACATTGTTAGAATGTTAGACAGATATTTAAGCAATTCTAGTTTGAATCATTGAATAGCAGCCAATAGGGTTATGAAATATCTTTAGAGAACAAAAATTACATGCTCACATATCGAAGTTCTGGTAAGTTAGAGATCATCAAGTTTACAGACTTCGATTCTATTAGAATATTGATGCAAAAGAATTTTGTCACATGGGCTGCTAATTATAGATTGAATAGAAAGACCACTTGGTTATTTTGTGACAATAAATATGCATTCATTTATTCTATGAACAATAGGAACACTTCAAATTTGAAGCACATAAATATTAAATTCCTAGTTGTTAAAGAAAATTCAGAGTGATTGTGTGTCTATAGAGCATGTTGGTACAAACTCCATATTTGCGCGCTTATTAAGAAACTATCACCCTAGGTCTTTCATGAGCACACTACTCATGTGAGTGTAATGTTATATAAAGATATTCAATTTTAGTGGGAGTTTGTAATTTTGAAAAATGCTCATTTGGTTTAGACACAATTTCGGTTACTTCAGTTTAAAGTTATTTTAAGATTATTTTCTGCAGAAATAAAGTTCTTTTGGTTTATGCACACTCTGAATTCAGTAAAGTTTGATCTCGCTAAGGTTTAGGAGGACCAGTTGGAAATAGACATGTTTGGTTCACATTTCATGTAATTTTCCATGCTACGCATCCATGATTGATCTATGTCATTTGACTATATTTGTATACGTGACCATTGATGGGTCTTGTCATGATTGATACGACAAAGGCTGCTTTGATCCTATATGGATATAGTTGATGGACGAGATTGTTATAGAATACCTATTATATAATAGCAAATTTTTGAGCTCATAAGGTTATACATTTGTCAGGAAACATATGTTGCCCAAGTGGGAGATTGTTGGATTTAAATCCGTAATAGTGGGCACATATGTATAATGTATATTGCTATTTTAAAGTATGACACAAAATTAAGTGACCAATTATGTTAGGCGTGTCATGGGTATTAAAATGTCATGGAAATAAAAGTGTAGATACCGTAAGATATATTTATAATTCAATGAGGGGCAGAGTTATAAATATTTAATAGTTGATTTAATAATCAACTATATAAAGAGGTAGTGGTCCCCAAGAAATAGGTTAACTTGTTTTTCTCTCCTTCCCCGTCAGAGAGTTTTACGTCAAGAGAAAACCTATCTTCTTGGAAGATCAATACCAAAGATTTTGATTTCAACATCAAGATTCAAGGTTTTCAGTCTATCGATTAATTCAGGTACGCTTCCGCAATTCAGTTCATTCAGTTTATTGTTCTTGATGATTTGACATGATAGATCCTGGGTTTAGATTTCATATTTAGTTATGATTTAATTCTAACATTTCTGTCTAAACCCACACAAATATATCAAAAACATTCCATCTTATTACTGAATTTGCAACATGCAACTCATCATATAGACAGCTGGGCACCTTTTAATTTTCAGAATCATGCCTTGCCACATGCAACAGATTGTCTTAATCCAAATCTGAATAGATAATCCAAGCTAATATACATTCATGTGTTGTTTCAATGAAGACAAACCCTAGAAAATCAAACCAAGGCCTGCAACTTCGTATGGAAAAGACAGGCATAATTATTATCGACCTTTGAATTTCAAAGTTAAAAACTTAGTACAAATATCATAGCAGTAGCACACACAATAGATTTAACCTACTATATTGTTTCTTTGCGTCTATCTACAGTACCGTCAAGACTGGTCTAGAGAGCAAGCTAATTGACTCATATGCAGGGTGATGATGTAAAGTATATATCTCTAATACGAAAATAGTGTTTTTATCCTTTTTTTCAGTCATATGTAACTTTTGTTACACCATGTGTGAGTAATTCTTCGAACTCAAAGCAAAGATGTCCTGAGACAGTAGGTTACACTTGCAGACAACAAATGATCATTGTAGAAAGGACCAGATTGAAGTATGGTACTATGGTCTTGTGATGAAACTACGTATTACCTTGGGTCGATGACCAAGCCTTAGCTCAAGATCTATGTCGTCCTCAGCTGAAATCGGCTTGAGGAACAAGGGTAAGGTCGTGGGTGTATTATGATGATCATCACTTCTCTTTCTCTTGCAACCGACGGCGATGTCTTGTTTACTACCAGACGTAGCAGGGCGCGTTTCTCGAAGAACTAGATTCAAGCTTGCGGACAAATCAGTAGTTTGGACATAATCCGCTTTAACCCTACATTCAGATTCTAGGATTCTTGGACTCTTGTCTCCTTCATCAGCCCTTAGATCAGAGAAATGGTAATATCTGTCAGCTGCCAAGTTTGACCATGATTTTGGGGAGTTGTTGGGGATTTCTTGGACCATGGGTGAAGAGAAAGGAGGAACTAAAGTTGGTTCAAGACGATTCTCTTTGCTAGGGTTACAAACAAAGCTACAAACCTCATCAGGCTGGCACTGAAAACCCAAAGGTGAGAAGGGATTCTGATGATGGTCATCGTGGGGATCGGTCGGTGGGGATTGCTTAAGCCTAGCTCTATCTCTCCTGTGGACATTCATGTGACCCCCTAGAGCTTGAGCCGATCTAAACTCACGCCCACAAAAGCTGCAAGAATAAGACCTCGGCGGCCATATGCATCCTCCGAGAAGCCCAGCTGCATCTTCTGCAAAAGCTTGCTCTTCCCACGAATCATAATGCCCAGCCACGCTTGTTGATGATTGAAGATGATCATGAGAACTCAAACAATCTGTTCTCCTCTTTGTCCACATCCAATACTGTGCTTGCTCCATTGCACCCTTTGATAAAAAAAGGATAGGCTGATTGGACTTGAGAAAGAGTGAAAGAAAAGTTTAAATCAAACTACATATTAGAATCTAAATTGATTTTAATTGCATATAGAAAATATGGTTGCTTCTCTGGGAGAGTGAATGTCTTACAAAATTACAAGTGTGAGTCCTGAACGGTGGAGTTACTTCTGGGATGTAGTTGCTTACAGACAAACTGCGAGACTCTGACTGAAATCTTAGCTAGAAACTTGGCTAAAGAGATGGCACAGTAGTGCTTGGATGTCATTTTGGACACTACATACTATCATTTCTTTATTTTCCCTATTAATTATTGAGTTTTTCTGAGGTAGCTATCCATGGTTTGAGTACTTAATTGACTATTTTTGAGTTCAAATATTAGTAATTACTAGTGATAATGAATGTAAAATGGATATTAATTTTATTTATTATTTGAACCTACATTATTTATCACTATCTATAATAATAACATAATGTTAATTGCAATAACAAATAGCTTATTGATTTAGTGGGATGAGAATGATGAAAATTGAGTTGAGAGGCTCGCCCTCATAATGAACTACTAAAGTATCCAATCCGAATTAATCAAATAATGGGTTGAATACAGTAATGCAAATTTAGAGCAAAGGTGGAATGAATTAAATTAAACATAGGGTATTAGATGGTTTATAGAATCTTTTAAATAGCCTTTGAATTTTGAGCAAAAATCAGTCAACGTAAGGAACTTCTCCACATATCAGGGAATATAAGCAACTCTCATCGTGATTACAGTTTAATTATGAAATTATATAGATATTCATATCTAAATAATCAATTTTTTTAACTAATTGGTGGCGAAATCTTAGGTAAGTAATTTTTAACTATCCTCTCAAATGTGATAGCTTTAAAAGTTCCAATAGCCATCCGATATTAATTAATGGGTAGAATCAATTAATTCCAAGAGATAAGACAAAAGAGAAAGGATATGCA
This sequence comes from Hibiscus mutabilis, assembly GCA_019671005.1. Taxonomy (NCBI): domain Eukaryota; kingdom Viridiplantae; phylum Streptophyta; class Magnoliopsida; order Malvales; family Malvaceae; genus Hibiscus; species Hibiscus mutabilis. Next base: position 67,456 of record JAGYYJ010000451.1, on the reverse strand, counting down.
GCTACAATTTCTCTAAAATTTATAAAATATTATCATCTAAGAAAATATATATATATATATATATATATGTGGGGAAGGGGTTGAGTTTTAAAATTAGTCTCCCCAGCAGTAAGATTATTGTCTTTTTTCTTTCAAGATTCCACAAAAAACTGTCTTCATCTTCAACTGCATAATTTCAAAACCAGTATTAGAGTTAAAGGAAATCAATGCAATTATATATATACATATATATATATATAATAATAAGAAATTATAATTGTATTTAGATGAGAGCTTGGAAACAGACGATTTGTTTTAGGTAAATGATATAACACTGATGACCACATATACAATAACTTTACTTATTTTTCTAATTTACCCCTAAAGTATTTTTTGATTTCTTTTGCCCTCTAACGTTTTCGACGTTATCCATTTCATCCAAAAAATTAGCACCGTTAAAAAAATCTGTTTTGACCAATTAGAATCCACCACGTCATTTTCCTTATTTATTTTTAAAAATTTAAAATAAAAAATATTTATTAATTTAATTATATTTCTTAAAATACCCCATCTTCTTTCCTCACCTCTTCTTCCCCAATTTCCCGATGTTTTCCAGCATCATTCTCTTCCCCCAAACTTGAACAAATGCTTAACTTGAAATTATCATGTTGCTGCAACAACTTGTTTGTTAGTAATAAAGTGATCGATACAAGGGTTTACGAATCCGATCAAGGGTTTCAATTTGATGATCAAAAAGGTCTATAGCAATAAAAAAAAAAACAAAGGGGAAAAAGAGCAATACGTTGAGCCATTGTCCACGAGGCCGTGAAGCCATACTATGATAGCCTGGTGTTTCCCTTTAGATCCTTTCATTCACCGATGGTGTCGCTACTAAAGACATCCACATCGATTCATTCACTGCCCTTTTGATTCGGATCTTCCTCCCTGATTCATCCCTTTTCTCTCCCGAATAACCCGATTCGGAACCCAAACCCAGATCGTCTCAGAATGATGATCTCAATTCTCATAATCTCCGCCGGAGTAGTTATGGCCCGCTGAATACTGGAGCCTCGAGAAATTATTCGAGAAGAAGCAGTCTCGAGGGGTTAAACGAAATGCAGCAAACCAGACATTCCCAATGCTGTCATCTTCATTGCTTTATCAATGGAGGTTGAATGTTAAAGGTGGTTTTTTACCGATTGATTTTGGGTGGAGGAGCGAGGTGGAGGGTGGGTATTTTGGGGGAAGAAGATGGGGGTATTTTGGGTACTTTAAGAAATGTAATTAAATTAATTTATATTTTAATATATTTATTTTATTTTTTATTTTAAAATTTAAAAATAAATAAAGAAAATGATTTGATGCGTTCTGATTGGTTAAGATAAAATTTTTTTTAACGATGTTAATTTTTTGAGTGAAATGGGTAACGTCGAAAACATTATAAAATAAAAAAGGTCAAAAATATTTTAAATAACAAATTGAAAAAATATATAAAGTTTAAGAGAAAAGTGCATTAAGCCTTAATTAAATAACATTTTTTATTTTTTCAAATTCTAGGAACCCAAAACCCAGCTAGTAATTAATTAATTACTAAAATTTGACAAGTACGTAGATATGTCATATGCCACCCTTAATTTACTCCATAAATATACTTCTAAGTCTTTCATCGTCTTACTTCTTACGCTAAACCCTATAAACTTTTATTTATTTATTTTAAAGCTAATGGATTTAATATTACAAAGGTTAAATTATTAAATTTGATAATAACCAAAATTCCCCATAATTTTATTTGACTTTAAAATAAATATATATATATAGAAGAAATTAAATAATTTTAAATATATAAATAAATACTTTTACGCCTTTTATCAAATATATCTTATAAATGTTAATATTTTGATATCATTTTCTTGCACGACATTGATTCAAACATTTGACTGCTGGCTTAAATTGTGTAGAAAGAAATCTATTTTTTAAAATGTTAAAGATCCGAAAGGAATTTGGTTGCAAATCAGTGTCAATGTGGATCAGCAACTCAACTAAACCAGCGGCATTTAGCCCCCGCTGTTTGTTAAGAGAGAAAAAGAGAGGTGGTGGTATGAATTGTTTTTCTTCTTCTTTATTTTGTTATTATAAATAAATAATAATAATGTTTTTGTCATGATATGAACGAACACGGCAAGAAAGACAACGATCTATCCACGTTGAAAAGTTTAATAATGAATGGTTTGTAGCTGTCGTCTTTCAGACATGAATCTATGTAAAGCATGCCGTCACTGACTAAGTGTTCTTCTTCTTCATGGAATTTGTTTATGTAAGTTTGTATACATAATATGTATACATGCTTAGTTTCCACTTATGCTTTTGATGGGATGTGTCTTGACTTAGAGTTAATCATCTTTATTTCCATTTTTGGTACATTCTCCCCTTACAAAAGAGATGGAATATAAATTTCATAATATTATAAATATAGGTGGATTTTATTTTTATGTTTTTGAACATTCGTTAGGGTTTTGATTTATCACATGAATTATCTTATATAAGATAGATTATTATCATTATTCAAATTAAAATTAAAGGCTTTGCTCGACGCTGCTTCTCTATCCAGTTTTTGGAGAAGTTTCACTAGACATCCTATTTTTACTCCTCGTCACCCAACTTTTGCGTCGAATTTGGTCTTAAACTCGACTTTTGGAGAAGTTGGACCCAAACGTTGCTTCTTAACTCAAACCCTGGTTTTACCAGCTCTGCTGAACAGGCCCTAAGAGTGCATTTGTTCCATAAATTCCCTTAGACCATGTGTTTTAGACTCACTAGGAGTACTCCTCTTTCCCCTCGCCTCTAGATAATATTAATATTAGATTTATGATTTGTTAATAAAAAAGAGTGCATTTGTTTCCATTGAAAATTAAGTTAAAAAAACATTCTTTTTCGTATTTTTTTGTTTAATTTGAGTTTTTAAAAAGGAAAAATATATTATTCACTAGCATCAGATTTTTCCCATAAACGAGTCTAATTTAAGGTTTAGGGAGTTAATTTATGATTTAAGGTTTATGTTTTAGGGTTTATGATTAGAACTTAGGGTTAGGGTTAAGAATTTGAATTTTAATTTTTAAAGTGAAATTAAACATGCTTGTGGAAAAAGAATTTCCCTAACAGTGCATGTAATAATAACCCTTTCAAAAATATAAAAATATTGATATCAAATAGGATGAGTCTATCACATTCGACAAGCACCGCTTAACACCACTAACGATGAACACTGTTGAACACCATTAAATTAATTAATAAAGATTAAAAATCTAAAGGACTCAACAAATAGTTATAAATTATTTAAATATATAGTTATAAATTATTTAAAATAAAATATTAATTAAATTATTTTTCATATATATAATATTTTAATTTTTTTAAAATAATTGGGTCAAATACCAACCTTAGTCAATTTAAAAAGCCCTAAACCCTAAATCATAAAGTATAAACCATAAACTCTAAACTTAAAACCCTAAACCCTAAATTTGAACATTTTGTTTAGGATTTAATGTTTAGTCTCTATGGTTTTAGGTTTTGGGTTATGGTTTATGGTTTATGGTTTATGGTTTGAGGGTTATGGTTTTAGGTTTATGAATTAGGGTTTATGATTTAGAGTTTTGGGTTCTTTTATTTTTTTAATTTGACTAAGATTGGTATTTGATCCAATTATTTTGAAAAAAATAAAAATAGTATATATATGGAAAATAATTTAATTAATATTTTATTTAAATAATTTATAATTATATGTTTAAATAATTTATAATTATACGTTGAGTCTTTTAGATTTTTAATCTTTATTAATTAATTTAATTGTATTCAACGGTTTTCATCGTTAGTGGTGTTCAGTTGTGCTCGTCGAGCGTGGTAGAATTTTTTTATCAAATAATACTATTCAATATTATTAAACACATATATTTATATTTTAATAATTTTTATTTAATATCCTTATTAAAAGAATAAATCATAAAATAATGAATACTATTTAATATTATAATAAATTTATTATTTCATTTTATTTTAATATTACTAATTATACTAATTTTTAACTAGGATTTTAACGTTTTATTGTAATTTCATTATACTAATATTTAATAATAGGTATATAGATTAATTAATAATTAGTAATAAATGTCTTATAATATAAAAATATGAATATTCTTAATAGGAAAAATATTAACACAAATGCTTAAATGAAAAATAGGTGCCCAAAGTATGTCTATTTTGAACTTTAGGTGCCTAGAGTATTTTTTGTAAAAATAGATGCCCAAAATTTTAAAAGTTATAATTTTAGGTGTCTGGTCGTTAATGGGTGTTAAAATATTTTTAACCAATCAATGTTTGACACGTGACATGTTTGGGGTATCTAAAATTTTAACTTTTGAAACTTTGGGCACCTATTTTTACAAAAAAAAATACTTTATCCACCTACAATTATAACTTTTGAAACTTTGGGCACCTATTTTTACAAAAAATAATAATAATTTAAGCACCTAAAGTTCAAAAAAGACATACTTTGGACACATATTTTTCATTTAAGCCCAACACAAATAATATTAGATAATTATTATAATATATTTATATGATTAATTTAATATTAATTATTTTTTGACACGTGTGTTATGTGTATTTGTTTTTATTATTTAATAAAATATTTTTATTTAATACAAAGATAATTTAATTATAAGTTAACAATATGAGAAAGTAACTGCATCCAGCTACAAGCTTCACAAAGACTTGTTCATATAGGTTGAAAATAAAATATGTAAATAAGGCCTTACTAGAAAAGAGATCAATTAAGATTACCCAAGTACTATGAATGGAACACATGCTAATTTAATTACATAATGGATCTTTAATCAAACAAAATCTAATGCTCCAGCTCACATGAAGCCTTCATCTCCCAATTGAAAATTTATGTTGATTTTATTTTTATTGGATCGTAATCCTTTGACCGGCCCACAACCTGTCTTCAACTAGGTTTGATGATTCAAAGTAAGTGTTGAAAGAATTTAGAGACTTTTGGCTATCACCGCTCATTGGTCGAATAATTCAAATTGAATTTTGCAGAAATTCATTCCCAATTCAATTTTCTCAATTTAAAATGTTATAATTCGAACTATTGATCAGCCTTCGATTCTAGTAGACTAATTGGTTGTTGGTTCGGCCGACCTTATCATTGGTTTTACAAAACGACATGCAAAGCATGGATGGTGTGTTATTCTTCAATCCGTGAGATCAACACGCCATCAATCCTGGATTGATTTTTCCTTTTGGCTTTGCTTTGTCCAAACTGCAACACCCGTTTCTAGCATTTAAAACATTATAAGAAACACGGTGATTCTTTCAAGCATGTGGGTTTTTGATTAATCAAGAGAAAGAAGATAAAACAGAGCACGTTAATGGAAAAATAACATTTGTGCCCTTCTTTTCTTTAGGGCCTTGAATTTCAATGCCGTCCATCGAATGAACTGGTTTTTATCTATTTAGGGCGTCAACACAGAATGTTCTGTTCTTATATTTTGGGCTAATAACACCAAGCATTCACGAATTGTAGTCCATCTTTTAAATGTGTTCTCAATTTTAAAATTTTATAATTAAACTTGTAAAATATTAATATTGCATCAACATGGACGGACCTATATAGAAAGATTAGGGTTCGATTGACCCCACTAAAATGTACTTACTGTACGGAAACATTAGAATTGTATCAGAGTTTTTATAAGAAATAATAAAATTGACTCACTTAATTTGTTGGGATATAATGTCAACAATACTTATTATAATGGTAAGATAATTTCTCGTACTCTATACCCTACTTTGACCTCATTATATCAAAATTTTGACTCCGCCACTGTGTATCAATCAAGTCATTCCACCAATTTAATCCTCATTTAAATTTTAGCGACAGTTATTTTTTAACACATTAAATTCAACCTATTTATTTAAGAATTATTAATTATAATTGTGTTTAACATTTAACCTATGTTTTAAATATATTTTAGGTCAGATAAGAGTTTATATTTGATATCCAAGTAAACTATAAAATGATGAAAATACTTAATTAATACAATAATAATACTTCAAAGATTCAATTATGTCGTTTTAAAATTTAAATAATATGACTAATATTTGAAGTATAACGCTATGTAGTGAAGTAAAATTGATAAAAATTAAATTAAATTCATTTAAATTTATTAATGATAATGTGTTATTATATAATTTACTGTGCATTAAATTATATACAGTCAACCTATCAAAATATTAGTTTATAATTTACACTAAAATTTAAAGATGTTTTGAGATTTTAGGGAGAATTAAAATATCCAGGTGAGATAGTACTAATCTCTCTTACCTTAACTAGTGGTCGATGGTTAGATCATCTCCTTGGGCATGGAGCAGCTTTAAAATTTGTGTCTAGTGTCCGTTCTCTGTATGAGCCAATAGAACACGGAAAAATTAGTCAATGGGCGCTCTAGTATGTATATGCTAATTGTTCAGACTCTGCGCCAAACCATATTTCCAAACTCACCACCTTCGCTTCAATTATTACTCACATTCCTTTTCTTTTGAATGCTTAATTAATTGACAAAAATGGCTTATTTCCTCCCACTCGTCTCAACTCTCTTCTTCTTCCCCGGTTTCAAACACTTAAATGATCCCAACAGGGAAAGAAATGGTATTTTACGCCTTACCAATGGTCGTTTAGTGGGCCACGCTCTCTATACCTCTCCGTTTAGATTCAACAACTCTTCTAATGGCCCAGCCTTTTCCTTTTCAAACTTTCGCAATCACCACTTCTAAACATATCCAAGCACTCCCAAATCAGTACCTTGGACGCCACCCATATGGGTAACCCTTTTGTTGCTGTTGAGTTTGACACGGTTCAGGATTTTGAGTTTCGACAACAACCAGGTCGGCATCGATATAAACAGCTTGCGCTCGAATGCTTCGGTTCCTACACCCATGGTGATGGACTGGTAGTTTCCACCAAGAAAAATCTTACTCTCCAGAGTGGGAAACCAATCCAGGCTTGGACTGATTATGATTCAGTTGAAAACGTCATGAGTGTAACCATTGCGCCCACTTCTAAAAGACCAACATCTCCCATCTTGTCTCTTCATGTGGATGAGGATCTTTGCGAGTTTCTCCACCAGTTTATGTACGTTGGTTTCTCAGCTTCAACAGGCAATGTAGTTGCTAGCTCTCATTATGTTTTAGGGTGGAGCTTTAAGATCAATGGACAAGCTCAGGCTGTGGAAGCTAAAATTTCGGCCTCTAATGTATCAAATAATTATCTTTAATTAAAAAAATTGATTCAATTCAAATTCTCTAAGCACGATTTTTAAATTTATGAATTATAATCCGACCAAACTTTACAATTTGGATGAGCTTTCGGTTACTCGATTTTGTTATTCAATATTAATTCAAATAATCTTAAATTATTCTCAAGAATGTAAGATTTCAAAACTAAACAATCTATTTGACTAGGATAATGTAAGGTTTCAAAATTGTAAAGGCTTTGGTTATAATAAGGAAAATATATGATCACGAGAAGTGAAAATATTTTGTTTCCACAAGCGTCCTAATTTCAAGAGTTAGGGATCTAATTAAGGGTTTATAGCTTAGGGGTTTAGGTTTAGGAGTTTAGAATTTAGAATATGTTATTAGAATTCATGGTTTAGTGTTAAGGGTTAGGGTTTAGGTTGTAGGGTAACATAATAAAGATTTAGGTTTTTACCTATAACCCTTAAATTTTAACCCTAAACTTTAAATTCAAACCACAATTCCTAAATTCTAAGCACATGAACCTAAACCCCTAAATTATGAATTCTAAACTGAATCTTTAACCCATAATTATAAATATGATAAGATAAGATAAGATTGATGTTTCCCCCAACCCAACAAGGCAACAATTACAACCTACAAATGCTTATAATTTGTTGAAAGCTTTCCAACTCTCTCGCCTGATTAACATGCCTTATTTCCTCCCACTTGTCTTCCTCCTCCTACTCTCACATTCTTCTTCTCAGCCCACCGAGTTCTTCTTCCCCGGATTCAAACCCTTAACCGACCCCGACAACTTAACATTAACAGGGGTGTCACAGATCGAACAAAACGGCATTCTACGCTTAACCAATGCCACCCCTCGTTTTGTAGGTAAAGCTTTTTATAGCTCTCCCTTTAGATTCAAGAACTCTACCAATGGCCCAGCTTTTTCGTTTTCCACCTCGTTTGTTTTCGCCATGGTTCCCGTGTTTCGGGGGTTTGGTGGCCACGGCCTTGCTTTCACGATCACCACTTCTGTAGATTGCAGAGCGCCTCCAAAACAGTATCTAGGAATCCTCAACGCTACCGAAATGGGTAACTTCGCGAACCATCTCGTTGCGGTTGAGTTTCGACACGTTTCAGGATTTTGAGTTTCGAGACATGGACGACAACCATGTCGGTATCGACATAAACACCTTGCACTCGAATGCTTCGGTCCCTGCAGCTTACTACACCCGTGGTGGTTCCACAAAGCAGAATCTTACTCTCAAGAGTGGGAAACTGATCCAAGCTTGGATCGATTACGATTCAGTCGAAAACGTTATGAATGTAACCATTGCACCCACTTCTAGTAAACCCACGTCTCCGATCTTGTCTTTTCATGTAGATCTATCGCCGTTTCTTCAGGAGTTTATGTACGTTGGTTTCTCAGCTTCAACAGGCAATGTGCTTGCTGGCTCTCATTATGTTGAAGGGTGGAGCTTTAAGATCAATGGACAAGCTCAGGCACTTGATCTATCGTCTCTGCCTTCCATTCCCCAACAACCGAAAAAGCATACAACCTTAACAGTTGCTGTCTCGATCTCATCTGTTGTTCTTGTCACAATTGCTATTTCCATTACAATTTATTTGATTATCAAAATCAAAAGCGCTGATGTGATTGAAGATTGGGAGCTGGAGATTGGGCTACAAAGATGCTCTTTCCAAGAACTCAACCAAGCAACCAACGGTTTCAGCGACAAATCTTTACTCGGACAGGGCGGTTTCGGTCGAGTTTACAAAGGACGAACACTTCGAAACTCAAACACTCAAGTTGCTGTCAAGCGAGTTTCCAACGAATCAAATCAGGGCTTACGTGACTTTGTTTCAGAAATTTATAGTATTGGACGGCTTCGACATCGGAACTTGGTTCAGTTATTGGGATGGTGCAGGAGAAGCGGTAATCTTCTTCTCGTTTATGAGTTCATGGCTAATGGTAGTTTAGATAAGGTTTTGTTTGATAACCCTAAAACAATCCTGAATTGGGACCAGAGATTCAGGATTATAAAGGATGTTGCTTCTGGTCTTCTCTATTTACATGAAGGATATGAACAAACTGTGATTCATAGAGATATTAAGGCCAGTCATGTGTTATTAGATGATGAGTTGCATGCAAGGTTAGGGGATTTCGGCCTCACAAGATTGTATGAACACGGTTCGAGTCTGGGGACAACCCGGGTTGTTGGCACAATGGAGTATCTAGCACCGGAGCTGCCCAAGACAGGAAAAGCCACAACAAGCGGAGATGTCTATGCATTCGGTGCAGTCTTGCTCGAGGTCGCTTGAGGGGGCAGGCCTATTGATTCCAAGGCATTACCTGAAGAATTAGTGTTGGTTCATTGGGTGTGGGAGAAGTTTAGGCAAGGGAGGGTCCTTGATGTGGTAGACACTAGGCTCAATGGCCTGTATGATGAGAGTCAGATGATGATGGTGCTTAAATTAGGTCTAATCTGTTCAAATGATGTGCCTGCGGCACGGCCAAGCATGAGGCAGTTAGTGAGGTATCTTGATGGAGAGGCTGAATTAACCGAAAATTTGACGCTTCCGGCTGCATTTGGCTGCGGTAAAATCTAAACCAAGGAAATAAAAGACGCTATTTTTTCACATGAACAGGATGTTCCAACGACAAATTTTCTGATTTAATAACGTTGGCCAAATAAATGTTTGATGGCGTGCGTTTTCTCCTCTCTTTTTTTTTCAGTTGCCACTGGCTCTGTTTTTTAATGCGACATTCTCCATGTCCTTGTATAGTGTACTGGTATGGTGGTTGTTAGAATTTCCTAGAATTCTTGTAAGTTTAAAATTAAACAACAACAATAACAGCAGACAACAATTAGATTTAGATCTATTGAAACAGGGGAGATGTTGCAGTAGGATAAGAGGCTGTTAAGATATATAGTTAGCAACAACCGACAGCTAACTAAGATGTTTTAAACGTTAGGAGGTTGAAGGCTACATTAACCCCCTCTTTACTCATTACATGCCTTCATCAATCCTTTTCCTCCCATTTCTAGTAAAATACACATTTTTTTCTCTCTTAGTCATACTCAATCGAATAATATGTATGTTCATAATGTAATGTGATCTTTGAAAAATTCTTTAAAATATGCTATTTTAAAAAAAAAATACATCCACATGCAACATTAACGAACGAAATGGACCGTTTCTTGACCGAGTGTATCATAAAGCATGGATTATTGATATGTTTTTACCAAGCTAATGCCAATCTTCAAAATTTTCCCTGCCTTGAACATCACTCCACAGGGATTAACCAGCAACCAGTCGGCCCAAAACGACAAGTTGCTGTTGAAGAAACAACCTGTCTATTCTAATCTAACAGGGATTTATCCCAATTTTAGTCACCTAACTAACACACTAATTAGTCATTTTCCTACAATATAAATATATTCACTTGCTCCTTTTCTCACCATCCAAATCAGTTTTCATCCCACTTTTGATTATCCATTTTTCATCTTCGCCAAATCATCAAAAAATATTACTGGAAAAAAAAACACAAGACATATGATTTCTGTTCTTACTCCATCAGCCTTTTTCAAGGCTTTGTTGTTTCTAGCTTTATGTTCTGTCGGATTATTACCCGATTTGGCACATGTAAAGCATGCCGGCATTACCAGGCACTACAAATTCAATTAAAGTTTTTGGTTTTAGCCAACTTTTCTTACCCTTTGCTCTTTATAACACTTCTAATTTCTACAGATTAAGATGCAAAATGTGACGAGGTTGTGCCAACCAAAGAGCATTGCGACAGTCAATGGCCAGTTCCCTGGGCCTCGGGTTATAGCAAGGGAAGGCGATCGGCTTCTCATCAAGGTGGTTAACCATGTTCAGTACAATGTCACTCTTCACTGGTACGAAACTTCGACTTCCTAGTTCCTACTACTTTTAAATGGTTAGTATTTTATTAGAAGAAGTGAATCCCGGATTTTTCACTTGGAAAACTAGGCACGGAATTCGACGGTTACGGAGTGGATGGGCTGATGGACCTGCCTATATAACACAATGTCCTATCCAGACAGGCCAATCCTATGTATACAACTTCACCGTTACCGGCCAAAGAGGGACCTTGATTTGGCATGCACACATCTCTCGGCTTAGAGCTACTGTGTATGGACCTATTGTCATCCTCCCTAAACGACATGCTTCTTACCCATTCCCTCAGCCCTTCAAAGAAGTTCCTATCATTTTCGGTATTTGCCACTGGACGACATCTTATTTCGAGGCACTGTAAGAAGAATAAGTTTGCATCTTAATTTTGAGTTTTGACTCGAATTGCAGGGGAGTGGTGGAAAGTAGACACCGAAAAAATTATCAACCAGGCCATGGCAACTGGAGGGGCACCAAATATCTCTGATGCCTTCACCCTTAATGGTCTCCCTGGACCCTCTTACAATTGCTCAGCAAAAGGAACTACATCATATATTATAATTCACTGTCAATTTTCATTAGAAAGGTTCCGATTCAGGATATAGACTAAATAAATAGCACCAAATTTTATGCAGAAACATTCAAGCTTAAGGTGAAGCCCGGTAAAACTATCTTCTTTGTCTGATCAATGCTGCACTCAACGATGAGCTCTTTTTTCAGAATAGCAAATCACACAACTGTTGTAGAAGCCGACGCTGTCTATGTCAAGCCTTTCAAAACAGATATTGTACTTATCACTCCAGGACAGACCACTAATGTCCTTCTCAGGGCCAAATCCAAGACCCCGAACACTAAATTTGCTATGTCAGCTAGGCCTTATGCAACCCGACCAGCCTCTTTCGACAATACCACGGCAATAGGAGTTTTAGAATATGAAAATTCTGCTTCATCCTCAAGATCTAACAACAAGAACCTCCCACTTCTAAAAGCAAAACTTCCACAATTCAATGACTCCGCTTATGCAATGAAATTCAACCAGAAAATCCGTAGCCTCGCAAGCCGTAAATTCCCTGCAAAAGTTCCAAAAGAAGTTGATAGACGCTTCTTCTTCACGGTTGGGCTAGGGATACTCCCATGCTCGAAAAAACAAACATGCCAAGGTCCCCACAACACTAGGCCAGCAGCTGCAGTTAACAATGTCTCATTTGTGCAACCAAATACTGCTCTTCTCCAAGCTCACTTCTTTAACCAATCAAAGGGAGTTTATACCACCAACTTTCCAACCAAACCACCATTCAAGTTCAACTACACCGGCACACCACCCAAAAACATCATGTTGGACAGCGGCACCAAGGTGGTGTCGCTACGTTTCAACACTAGTGTCGAGTTGGTGTTGCAGGATACAAGCATCCTGGGCGCAGAAAGCCACCCTTTACATTCTTTAACTTCTTCGTACTGGCTCAAGGTGTTGGCAACTTTGATCCAAAAAAGGATCCTGCAAAGTTCAACCTTGTCGACCCCGCCGAGATGAACACTGTAGGTGTCCCATCTGGCAGCTTGGTCGCCATTCGCTTCCTCGCAGACAATCCAGGCGTTTGGTTTATGCACTACCTACCATCTGGAAGTACACACAAGGTGGGGATTGAAGATGGCATGGGTGGTCAATGATGGAAAGGGCCGCAAACAGAAACTAATGCCTCCACCTGCTGATCTTCCTAAATGCTGAAACAACTCTTTTCCTTTCGTTTACAGTCACAGTGTTCATTTTGATTCTTTTATTTCCTATATTCATATAATTGCTAGGCTCTCTTTAGCTTAAGATTGTTTCAAGTTCTACTTTTTTCAGTGACCCAATGCCCGGGAAAAAATATACCATTGATCAATGTATGGCAGATTCTACATAGATTTTGCCTACAAATACAACTTCTCTTTCTCTCAGCAATTTTAAATACACTTGAACTTTCAACAAAGAAATTTAAGGTGAATATATTGAAAAATTTATTTTTGGGGGTCAAACATATAAAAACGAGAAAAAGTAAGGGGCAATCGAGTAAAACGAGGGAAACTACTTAAGGGAACCGCACCATTCATCTGAACAGTTGTTTCCCAATACCAACTTCCCAAAATAAAATAATAATAAAAATCTTTTGAAAAAGGATCCACCTTGACATCCACCAGGACCGGAGACGCCGTTGTTTTGAACGCCGGCGCCTCCACCATCCGCCTCGAGCATTATAGAAAAAAACGCTTAAAACCATGAATCGAGGCTTCAGCTTTTCCTTGCCTGTAACGGTTGTCGTTTCCACCATCTCCTTCGTTTATTTTTGTACGGTCTTTGTTTTCATTGACAGGTGGTTTGGTCTCATGACCTCTCCTGGTATCATGAACGCCGTCGCTTTCACCGGTTTCGCCGTCATGTGTGTGCTAAATTACGCCCTTGCAATCATCATGGATCCAGGACGGGTCCCGTCTACTTTCTTACCCGACATTGAAGATTCCAATGTTACTGTCCATGAGATCAAACGCAAGGTACGCTCAGAAAACACAGACGAATTCTTTGTTTTGTTATATCTGTTAAGTTTATTTTTGTTTGTTTTTGTAATTTTTAAAAAAAATAAAGTTTCATGTTTTTAGTAAAAAATAATAATTCTTGCAATATGGATTTCTATAAATGAATTGATTAATGTTGGGATTGTTACAATTTTGTGATTGTTGCCTGCAATGATTCAAATGAGCTGATTTAGAGTTGGAATGTGGGGGAAAAGGATCATCTAATTTGGTGAAAGTTTTTAAATTGAGGATAAATATTGTAGATTCAATGACCTAAGTCATTTCTTCTAATTAGATTTTATTCTTAATCCGCCGAAGATGCCTTAAAAGAAAGATGAGAAAATTCTATTGATGAGTGAATGAGATGAGTTATTTGAAAATTCTGGTCAGGATGACTGATTCATTATTTTGGGGTTAGAAAGTAGATAAGTTACTGCTCTGTATTCAAGGGTTTGTTTTATATATTCTGATTCTGCATTGTAGAAAGCCGTGTTACTTAGACTTGGGTGGGAGTGCCAACTATAGGTATGTGTCCAAGATAAGTATGTTCAATTTTTTTCTATTTATGGTGGTGGTCACACGTATCCCGGTCCTCGTGTCCGAATATGTGTTGGACTTGGGTTCTTAAAAGAAAAATGAAGAGTTGGAGCAACATAGTTAGAAAGCCTTTGCAATAAATAGCAGCAAGATACGAATACATATCATGGTTTGTCTGGACGTTTGATCTTAGTCATAACATAAACTGTTATGTGTTATCTGATTGCTAACCATAACAGACACCGTTATTTTGGCACTTCGTTACTCGTGTTAGGATGATGCACTAGCTGTCATTTAGGTCTCTCTAACGACCAGCACTTTTATTGTCGTTGTCTGATGAACTATTGTCGTCTTGCATTACCGTTATAATTTCCTTGTTTTTTTCAAAGGAATAACTTAAAAGGCATAAGTTGACATGATTGTGGGTCATGTTTGATCTTACATATTAACAATAAATTTTACTATGAAACCGAACAATTGAAAGAAGTTGGCTTGCCCTATTTGCTTGGGTTTGTCTTCTATTTGAAGACTGATTTTAATTGCATCACAGGTAGGTCAAAATGATCTCGATGGTAAAGCAATCCACATGTAGGTGGAGTTAATATCTTCATAATTTGGGTCAACTCCTCTAGACACTTATATTTTGTTGCATATTTTTTTTCATCTATTTTTCTGCTTCTGACCTTTGTTTGGAATATTTTGTAGGGAGGGGACTTGAGATATTGCCAAAAGTGTTCTCATTTTAAACCTCCTCGTGCACATCATTGTCGTGTTTGCAAGATATGTGTTCTGAGAATGGTACGTGCAAACTATGTTATGATTCATGCACATCTAACATGTCCTCCATACTAAAAGTGTTCTTGATTATAAGGATCACCATTGCATTTGGATAAATAATTGTGTCGGCCATGCCAACTACAAGGTCTTCTTCGTCTTTGTTGTATATGCCGTAATTGCTTGTATCTACTCTCTGGTACGTTGTATCATAGTAACATATCGATTTCACTTGTGAACTTGCATCGTCTTATAAGGATCGCCATTGCATTTGGATAAACTTTCTTTCTTATGCTTTAATTTGGCCCCTGCAATGGTGTTTACTTGTACTGGGTACCCAGCTGGATTCTGATGAGATCTTCCGGCCCTTTTTCTCATTTATTTTTCTATACGTCGGGTTTTACTTGTGGGTAGTCTAACTAATGATTCCCAAAGCGATGAGCAGCATAGTGCAGACTCTTTCAGAATCATATATATAATGTCAATGTTTTACCTATGTTCTAGTGCTAGAACTTACCGTATTTGTTGTATGCTTACTACTATGTATTTTCAGGTTATTTCCGGACTGTTGTTAGTCCCCTTGAGTATGGCTTTAAGTGTTCTCTTGGGTTGGCATATCTACCTCATTTTGCAAAATAAGACCACAATTGAGGTGATGAGGATTATTTTTGCTGAATTTTTGTTTATTTCTAATCTGGTTTCCCACTTAGAATGATTGCTTTACTCATTTCCTTTGGTTTTCATTTTTAAACCCGGCAGTATCATGAAGGGGTAAGAGCCATGGGGCTTGAAGAGAAAGAAGGGAATGCATGTAAGCATCCATATGATTGTGGTGCCTACGAAAATCTAATAACGGTAATTACTAGTAATGAAACTGCTCTCTCAACTTCTTCTATGTTGAGGGATGAAAGATGCCACATTTGTGGCTTTTACGAGACTTTATCATTAGGCCTTTTATATTGATGAATCTGAGAAAAGTTTTCGCCTTTTTACCATTAGCTTTTGCTTGTAGTTTCTGGGTATATGCCAAGTATTATCTTGCCTGGGCCAGCTGACCATTAATAACATATTTGTATCTCTTATTTCATATGTTCCCACCTGATTGTTTCAGGTATTGGGTCCAAGAATATTCTGTTGGATATGCCCCACATCAAAGCATATAGGTGATGGCCTCCGCTTTCAAACAGCCTATGATAGCATACCAGCTGTATCAGCATCAACATGAAGTTTCGATTACGTGCGGTAACAAGAGTTTTTTCAATGCTCGAGGGATTGATGAATGCTTACGTCTCGTTTGCATCTAGTTGTCTCCTGTTTCTAAGTTGCAGAGCTCCGTTATCGCTTTCTGTCAAAGGTGGGGTAATGGAGGAGGATCCTTGTCAATTGGAAATAGGATAAATGGGGTTTGCTCATAGGTTTTTGTACTTTGACACCTCACCTTGTCCATAAAAGAGTGTAGAAGTGATCATGCAAATCAACAGACACCAAGTGTATCAATCATGTAAAAAGATCTGCAAAACTCTTCCAACTAAATACAAAGTTCTCTTATACGTTTCAAATCTTCCAGAACTCGACTTAATTTTGGATATGATTTGATATAATGACGCAAATGTAAAAGATAACATGATCATAATAGGAATACACGCAATACGAGTACATAACAGTTTTAAAATGGAGTTTCAGCTTCAACTGGCCAAGATGTGGTAATAAGTAAATGATTTTAATTAAGGAGGGGTTAAAATATAAATTTTCATATATGTAAGTGACATGAGTGAATTTAAGAGAAATACAGGGAGATTTACCTTGTTTACTTCTAAAAATTATCATTTACGTAAACTGTAAACGAGAGTAACAGTTTCATAATTTGTATAGTAGTATAGTGGGGGCAGTCCAGCTTACTGCTTATGCATGCCGCCACCTCCCGAAAAACTCACGTGGCCTAAGCATTGGTTCAAGTCAACTGTATGCGAATTTCATCAGAGATCCTGTCGGGTGTTTTATCCAAAATGGAAGCAGATAACGAAACCAAACATTTGTTTTCACGTGAGATTCTTTGAAAATATCCTACACACTTTACAACATCTACTCGCCTCCGCCTCCGCCTCCGCCTCTGCTATTGTTAAACGCCACTAGTTGAACACTATTAATTTTGGTTTTACTTAAATGCAGGGGCTGGGGCACACCACAAACCACAAGGAAACCGAGCATTGATCGAGAATTCGAGCAGTAGTTAGTTACCATTGACTACAAGGAAGATCCCGGCATATGGTCGAACCCAACTTTCATTTTCATTGTAAAACAAGCACAAAATGATGCAATAAATATGGAATCTTATTATCAGCAATTAATCTTCCTGCCATGGATGTCAAATTTAGATGGAAGTAATTAGATCAACTTCTGTTTGCAGAAAACAAATTAATGATAGCAGGGAGGCAAGTAATTAAGGAACTTAAACCAATATTAAAAGCAAGGATAAATCCATCACATGTTTACACCCAACTGCTGTATACATTCCCTCATCCATTCGTCCATACATCCATGATATGTACAAGTACAACACCAAAGGATGCAACAAAAGAAATTGCATGGGAAATGAACATCTCAAGTTCAAATTAAAATGCACCAGATTCCGAAATACTCGAAACCTGACCAAAACAGTTATCAAAATCAACATTTCGGAAGATCAGACGGTGGCGGTTGCAACTTTTGGTTTGGTCCCGGACCATTCAAGACTATCCATGCCATTCTCAGTCCCCAACTTGTGTGAACATCAAGGTGACAGTGCATGAAGCCATGAACCATACTCCTATAAAGAAAATAAAGATTATTTTTCTCAATTCATACCTTATTCTAAAAACAGATAATTTACCTGGGTTGTCGGCAAAGAACCGAATGGCGATCCTACCACCTGAAGGAACACTAGCTGTATTCCTCTCCATGGGATCAACGAGATTGAATTTTGCAGGGTCCTTATTCGGACCAAAGTTGCCAAAACCTTGTCCGACAATGAAAAAATTGTATCCATGAAGATGAAGTGGATGACTCTCTGCACCAAGAATGCTAGTGTCCTGCAGCACCAGCTCAACACTTGTGTTAAATTGTAGCACCACCGCACGAGTGTCGTTGATTACATTTGTGTTATTTGGTCCGGTGCCGGTATAATTAAATGGGATTAATGGTTGTGTAGGAAAATCTGTAGTGTAAACTCCATTAGATTGTCCAAAGTAGTAAGCTTGTAGCATAGCCACAGATGGGAATGAAAATGAAACATTGTTTACAGAAGCAGCAAATTTGCTTGAATTATTAGGTCCTTGACAGCTTGTGTTTTTCGGACAGGGGCTCGTTCCAAGTCCTACAGTAAAGAACTTTTTCTGTCGACCATTTTCGGTACACTAGCAGGGAATTTAGCATTTGCCAAGCTACGAAACTTCCCGCTAAAGTTTGCAACTAATCCTGTAGCATTAATAGAAGGGAGGGTTGGTTGCATTAAAGTAAGATTTTTAGATGGTTTGTGATTGGATTGATGTTCATATTCAAGAATTCCGACCGTGGTCGAGTTATCGAAGGTGTCTTGTCCAGTGAAGTAAGGTCTAGCAGCCATTAGGAAGGAGGCATTGGGGAATTCAGGCTTGGTTTTCAGAAGAACATTTGTGGTTTGGCCCGGGCTGATAAGAAGGTTATCGGTTTCAAAAGGTTTAGTATATATGGCATCGCCTTTGACTACAGTTACCGTGTGATTGGCAATGCTGAAGAAAAGCTCGTTGTTGATTGCAGCGTTGATCAATCGGAGGAGATATGTCTTTCCCGTCTTCACCTTCAGTTTATACGTGTCTGCAACACTCGTACCGATAACAAGCACGTTAAACTCAAACTTGCATGGATTGCTCAACTAACCATGATGTCCATTTTATTAACTGATATAATACCTTTGGAAGAACAGTTGTAGAGTGGCCCTGGAAGGCCATTGATAGTATATGCATCAGAAACATTGGGCCCACCCCCTGTCTGCAGTGCTTGGCTGATTATAGCTTCAGGGTCTGAATTGAACCACTCCCCTGAAATCCCAGAGCCATGCAGACATTAGTTTTAGGCAAACCTGAAAGACATGAAGCCAATGCTTATGGCTACAATGTTACAGGCAAATTTCGTACCAAGCATGATGGTGACTTCCTTGTGTGGTTTCTCGAACGGATAAGATTCAGTGAGCTTTCGGAGGATGATCATCGGTCCATAGATTGATACTCTCAACCAGGAGATGTGAGCATGCCACCACAGAGTTCCTCTTTGCCCTGTGATTGTGAAGTTGTAAATGTATGACTGGTTTGTTTGTATGGGACACTGTGTTATGTAAGAAGGTCCATCCGACCATCCTGTCGTTAGCTGTCGAATCCCATGCCTGTTCCCGAAACGAAAACAACAACCTCTTAAACCACTATATCATTAAAACACTTGAACAAGTTAAACATGCATTAGCATTTGAATTAAAGATTCATACCAGTGAATGGTGACATTATTGGCAATATGGTTAACCACCTTAACAATCACTCTGTCACCTTCCCTTGCCACTAACTGAGGCCCCGGAAACTTTCGGTTCACGGTCAGAGCTGTCCTTGTGTGGCACAGCCTTGTAACATTGTGGTAGTCAATCTTTAATCATTCAACAGAGAAAAGATATTAGCATCAAACTATAAAAAGTAAGTTGAAAAAGTAAAACCAAACAACTGTCCCAATTGTGTACATTGAACTTGTAGTGCCTTGTTTCACCGGCTGCATTCTCCAGCAACAGCAACACAATCAAGAAAGAAAAGAGCATTGTGGATGCCATTGAAGGAAACCGACATGGAAGTGCAGTCACCGTAGCAGTCTTGGTGAAGGACCAATGTGCAAAGTAAGAGCTAATATAACTGAAGATATGTAAGGCTTAAAAAGAAGGGGTCTTAATATGTATGTATATATATATATGTATATATATATATATATATATATATGGTTGAATTGTTGATTAGGTATTAAGATTTACATTTGATTGATGAGTTACTGTTAAGATGCTGGGCATGTTGGTTTTGGTGGAGCTGAATTTTAGAGTGTTGATAAAGTAAGGTTTGTTTTGTCTAAACTTTGAAGTAAATGTTGATTACCAGAATGACCTTTCTCGATTGGTCGTTCACAAAGGCATAAACAGGTAGATTATGCACATCAAAACCCTCACTTAAAATCTACTTGGTGGTCCTGGTTATGCATTTTAAAATCAGATCAGATTAATATAAAATTCTATCGATGTACGATTGTTTGATTCATTGACAGTGCATAAAATAGTGGATTCCCGGAGTTTGTTGATAACATTAACATAGAGGACAGCATATGTATATTTTGCACTGTAGTTCTCATTCACCATCTACTGAAGAGATACTTTATGCTTATACAAGTTCAACACTAACTTGAAGTGGGATAGGCCCTTTCCTTCATCTGTTGCAACTGCAAGTCCAAGTCCAAAGAAAGCGTACGGAAACTATGTATTTTTTTTATAAAAAAAACACATCTTTATAAATTATACAAAGGAGGTTTAAAGACCAGGAATTGAAACCTTAAGACAAGTTTGACTTAGTTGCCAAAAGTTGTGTCGAGGAGACCGATGTTCCATCCGATCCCAATGCGATGCAATGCCAGCCCTGAAAATGAGTGATATCTGCTCCTCAAGGGGTGGATTCTGGAGAATCTATGTTTTTTTTGTCATCGTCAATCAAGCTCCAATGTACCAATTGCTTGCTCCCTCAACAAAATTGATTGGTCAAACCTTTAAATCTTCCACTTCAATTCACTGCCTGTACGGCTGTACTCGGAATTCTTTGGATTTTGCCCAATTGTTAAGGTTTTTCTATTTTCGGGTTTTCTAGGTTGATAAAGGATTTAAATAATGATCTACAACCGTAATAACGGTCTTTATATAATGATTTTGATACCGTTCAAACCTGCGACACTCGCAATCGTTATGTCCGCAAAAGCATCTGTCATTAAAAAAATTGTAGTACCCATGGGGATCACAAATTTTTTATGTCCACAACCGCGATATACGCAACACAACCGAAAACGCGACTACAACCGCAATCTAAATCTCTGACGCCTATACTATATAGAACCACTCAGATTAATTATCTCATGTTTTTTCTTTAAAAAGTTAAATATAATTATGGAGAGATTATACTAATTTTGTTTTACCAATTGAATAACCTTGGTCGACAATTATTTGTTTTCCTTTCTTAATTTGATATTCGTGAATTACATACTCTAAGTCTTATTAAAGATCAATTTAATATAGGCCTAAATATTCAAGGAAATATCAACATTTTCCAAACATATTTTTTGGTTTAACTATTGGTTTATGACTTTTTTTTAGATAAGTTGCAATTTGTATTGCCCAAAAAGAACAGCAAAACGTTGTTACAAGAATAAAAACTTATCTATACCCCTATACAAGTATACCCCAATTTGCACATAACTAAATGTTAGTGCTATCCTCTATATCTATACATTTTTTGTGCAGTTTTATACTAACAACCTCCTTCACCATGCCAACAATACCCCTATAGAACCTGTGATTCCTCTCTTCCCAAATGCCATATATAAAAGCATTCCAAGCCAACTTCAAAATATGGACAACCAGGGACTTACCCTTTAGACAAGTAATGGCCCAGCTCATCTCATCGTCTCAATGCAGAACGTTTCGACAAACCTTACAATTCGCTAAGATAGTACTCCAGACAGTAGCAGCGTAGGGGTATTCAAAGAAAATATGGTTTCTGCTCTCCATACCTTACTCACAAAGGAGACAGGAAGTGTCACCAGTTATCCCCAGATGAGATAGCCTATCACGCGTAGGCAATCTATTCAAAATGGTCATCCAACTCACCAGAGAGTGCTTAAGGATATGAATAGGGTACCACACCAATTTTTGCCATGCAACCCTCGCTATTTCATCTCTAGTCCGTTCCCAGATCCAAGTTGCGCTCACATCTGTCAGGTTCACCGAGGCACTAAAGATCCTCCCTGCTTCATTTCTGAGCTTCAGCAGCTTCTTCACAACCTAGCTAAAGTAACAAATTCATAGTATTGGTTTAGACTTATTGGTCGACTAATCTTTAGATTTTGCAAAAGTTTATATGGGGGCACTAAAGACCACTATTCATCTTCAGATTTCGAAATATGAGGGGGAGAAAGAAAGAAAAATGGAGAAAAATTTTCCAAGTTCGATTCAAGCCCCGAAACTCGATTTTCAAGTAATCTTTCGAATTACAAAGTTGTTCTGCTCATCATGCTCTATCTTTTGGTGTAAATAATTTGTGGAAAACATGCTTGATTGATGAGAATTTTGTATGAGAAGAAATTAGGGTTTATGGACTCAATTTGGGGTTTTGAGATTTTATGATTCCATGTTGAAATTCAAGTTGAAATCAACCTTTTGTGATGTTAAAATCATGTTATTGAGGTGGGATTTAAACTCTACATGTTTTGATTATTATGAAGACGATTAGGGTTTATGGATTCAAGTTTGATTTAGGGTTTGTAATGTTGGATAAATGATCTAGTAAGCTTGATTTGTTGTTTGGAAGCAAAACCCTAATTTAAATTTTTAGCGACCAATTCAGTAAGTTTAAAAGTTGAAGGACTAAATCTGATTTTTATGGAATTGGTGTGTATTTATGTTATTAGGGATGTTGAGGATATGAAATTGAAGTTATGTTAAATCGAGTTAGTGACCATTTTTGAAAAATTGTCAAAGTTAAGTGACCAATTCGGAAATGAGGTTTTAGAGAAGGATTAAATATGATTTTTAGTTATAATGATGGAATTAAGATAGTAATGTTGATTTGAGGACTAAATTGCAAAGTTAAGAAGCTAGAATCCTTATCTTTGCATTTTAGTGGTTATTTCGGTTAAGAAGGAAAATTAAGGGAAACTACTGTGAATAATTATTTGATGAAGAAGGTGATAAGTTGATGATTTAAAGTAAATAATGGGACTAAATTGACAAATAGCAAAGTAAGGAGAAATTAGTATAAAGTTTGAAATTATTTATGAAACTGTGTAAAAACTAGATTTGGCAGTAACTTTGGAAATTCACCATAAATTCCAAAAAAATGGTTAGAAGGTGAATTTTATACCGATATAAATATGTGTTCGTCTAGTTTTGTGTCCAACAAACGGAAACTGATTTCGAGTTCTGAGCAGAAAGATATGAATTTTTAAGTGATGAAATGTCAAAAAACAGTTTAGCAGTCTGCTTCGAATTTAGTCCTGGAAATTGACTTTGAAAATTCACCATAAATCGTACAAGTTGAATTTGATCTATTAATATATATGGTTGAAGAGCTTATTGAATCTAGATTATTTCAGAACAAACGGAATCGAATTTTGAGTTGTAGATTATTTTATAGAAATATTTCTTTGAAGGTTGTACAAAGCTGCTCGAAAATGAAAATTTAGATATTTTGTATCTAATGTTGGTTATCAAGTTCAGAAGAATTATTTGAAGCTCAAAATGGTCATTAAGAACGAAAATGAGGTTTTGACAGTATAAGGAAGAAAGGAAATTTATGGAAAATTTTATGTTGAATGATTAAATAGCTTAATTGAAATATTGTTAGAAGTGAATCTAACAAATGTTTATTTATATTCATGTGATAAAAGAAGTTGGATCCGAATCAAAAGAAGATTTAAGGTATTATAAAAGGAAAGGATCAATAAAGCTTAGTTAGGCATATTAATAAATGGCTTAGGTGAGTGAATTTCTAAATGTTTGCATTACATTGAAATTGGCATTGCATTTCTTTATAATACATGATATGATACAATGCTCGACATGACAAGCTTGATGGAATACCATGCACGAATTATTGTTTGCATAAATGATGATGCATTGTGCATAATGACAATGTATGTGTATACAAGGAATATGGACAATAACAAGATTAAAATGGAACAAGATACACCCTGGGGATCCAAGCCCATAGTGCAAAATGCACTAACGAGGTGTTTTAATATAAGGAGCAAAGAGCGTCCTTATATGAGGAGAAAAGAGCGTCATCCTGAGTACGTACTCTACAAAGCACTACGGTGCAGATAGGCTATGGGGTTTCCATGGGCCTCTAGCCAAACACGATGATAATAATAACAAGATGATTACATGGTAGATCATGAGCATGCAAATGACTGCATTACAATACATGATTCATATGACAGAGATGGTACATGATACAGATGTTACATGAAACATGATATAGATGCTACATGATATATGATACAGAAGTTACATGATTTCATGATACTTGAAAAAGAAGTTACATGTTACATGTCTGAGAAGTACATGACATACGAGATAGAAATGTTATTGATATATGATATAATGTTACATGATACATGATAGAAATATTACATGCTATATGATAGAACATATGTTACGTAAATGATTACATGATGAAAGCATGTCTATGATAGAGAATATATTATGCAATGATAATATGATTTATATGATAGCTATGATACATGATACATGTACATTGTGATATACTTGCCTTGTCGTAGAGAAATATGAAATGCATTCTTATATGAAGTATTATATAACATCATTTCATGTGTAAATAAATAAGTTTAATTGCCTCACTAAGTTCGTACTTAACGTGTGTTTGTTTCACACGTAGATTAAGATGGAGGATTTGAAGAGGAGTCGAGCAGGCTGATCAAGCTTCAATTTGTAAAACATCAGTAAGATATTCTAGCTTATGATAATCTCTAGTGGGCATGTAATTATTTAATTGCTAGTAGAGTATGATGCATTAAATTAGAATAAATGATAGATAAGTAATCAGTTTTGATGATGAATCGTATATGGATAAAGCAAAATAAGGCATTAGCATTGTAACAGAATAAAGCTAAGGTAGAAAGGATAATTACTTTGCTAATAAGAATAATCGGTAATCGCGTAAAGATTTTAAAGTCAAGAAAGGTCCTAGATAGCGAATCTAGTTTTCACCCTGAATTGAACTATTGTTTTTAATAATTGCCAAATATGTTTTAAAATAATTAATTCAGGGTTGAAACTAGCTAACTACACATAGGTTGTGTTTTTAAGAAAACCGAGAAAGGGTTAGATTTACAAACTAAAATTTGTAAATACTTGTAAAAATAAATTTATAAGTCGAGATTTCTTTAAACGACTCCGTA
The DNA here is from genome assembly GCA_019671005.1 of Hibiscus mutabilis. Lineage (NCBI taxonomy): Eukaryota > Viridiplantae > Streptophyta > Magnoliopsida > Malvales > Malvaceae > Hibiscus > Hibiscus mutabilis. Next base: position 42,175 of record JAGYYJ010000451.1, on the reverse strand, counting down.
ACATCTTTAACGTATATTCGATTTACGAGTATACGTTAAGGGTGTTACACATGTAACTGCCTATTAGTCGAATCTCTCTAGCTGCATAAGAGGCTTGATTTTTCATTCCTTTTATTCCACTAATAGGCAGTGACACGTGTTAACATCTTGTTAGTTTGAATAAAAATATTATAAAATAACATATATTGCTTACGAGGAGAGAGAAGAAATAACATGAAAAATTAAAAAATAAAATAAAATTTCACGTCAGCAAAATAGCCGGTGACCAAAATAGAAAAGAAACATAACGTTAGTGATGTTTTTGCCAAAAAAAATAGTTTGGTGACCAAAATAGAAAAAAAACATAACGTTAGTGATGTTTTTGTCGAAAAAATAATTCGGTGACCAAAATAAGAAAGAAATTATAGTTCGGTGACTACTGATGTAGTTTACTCAAATATATATAATACGAGGAGTTGCTTTTAATACCAAAACCGATTCTCTTAGTGTCAAAGATGTGGCGCTGGTTGTAGCGGAGAAATAAGACGTGAAGGAACCAAAAGAGCATGTGGCTCACATTGAGAAAAAGTGGCCCTTCAGATACAGGACTTGGTTCAGATACCCAAGGAAAAGCCGAAAGCGTCTCTTCTACTCAAATGACCTCGCTGAGTACGATAGTTTTAAGCAAAGGATTCAAAGAAGCAGACCCAACCCAAGCATACAATAAAGAAAGACCACGCGTTTTAAAAAGCATGTGGCCATATGCAAACCTAACCTGAATGGGCCAAGTGCCTTGATTAATCACCATCTAGGCTAATGTTAGAACAATACCCACGTAATTGTGAATAGAAATTCTCTCTTTTAGGTGTTTTTATACCAAAAATAGATTTAAGGTTTATAGTTTAAATCGTATGAAATTTAGAATTTAAAATTTAACTTTTTAGTGTTGAGACATACGCAGGAACACCAAAAGGTCAAGGGTTTTTGTTCTGTAATTGTAAACTTGTAAGGTTACAATAAGTGCTGCATATGATATTGAAATGAATAGTTTTATTTGTTACTGAGATTTTCATATTCACTCAGATTTTTTTGTAAGAATATTTTAAATAGAGAGTGAATTGAACTGCATCAACAATATATGATATCTTGTTTAGTTACTTTCCATTGTTTCTGTTTGTTCCATACTATTGTAACTCGTCATGGAAGCACAGATATTCACATACATAATTGATGCAAATAAAATGATTGGAAAACTCCAAGTAAGCTAATGATTCTGTAGCAGAAACACTAGAAAGGCAGAAAAGGGAATATCATTTCCATGTCCCAAGTTCAGGACTGTTTTCCTTTGGGTAAAAAAAGCAATGGATGTGACAGCAAGCAACTAAGACATGAACCTGGGCTGGGGCTGGACCTGGACCATTGCCATTGGACTATAATAGGCATAGCTTGTGGTGTAAGATAACACATCGACTTACTTTCGTATTCCATGGTCATCAATGTGACCAAACAGTGTTTTGTCTTGTCCCTCACATAAATTACTGTCGCCTTCACCAGCAAAGTGCATTTAAGCCACATGATTTAAAAAAAAAAAAAACACCACATTGACATTATCCTCAGGGTTATAGATAAATGATATCCGGTGTATCTTGTTAAGAATTCGAACCATTAAATTAGATAGCTATCATTATCTCCAACGTACAAATAGATGGGGGCAAGGCAAAGCTATGGTGAGTCACCTGAAAATCAGTCTATAAGAAAAGTGCGAGTCTTGTTCCTGACCCTGAGGCTGAGTGTAGGTCTCCTTTATGATTTCGATACATTTCATTTAGGATGTAATAATGGGAGGCCTGTGTGTGGGCTACCAGGGAAGTGGACTCTTGCTTTTTGGGTTACTCACAGACAATGGGGTGGGTCCTTTTCTATTTCTCCCCATCTCCATCCCACAGACTCCAAACTCAAAATAGGTAGTCTTTCCATTCTATTTTATTTAACATATAAAAATAAATTGTAAAATCAAAAGAAATTCATTATAATAAGTATCAATTTTATCTCCTTTTTTTCGTTGAATGATAAGAATATTATAGTAAGGGTTTTAAACAATCAACGTAATAATAATAATAATAATAATATTATTAAACAAATATGATTTAAATGACTAATATTTAATGAACCTAAATAATGATTCATTTGATAAAAGGTGGTGTATTTCACCAATAGATCCAAGTTAGATTATTAAATATATTTTTAACTCTTCATGAATCATTCAACTTAGTTTCAGTCAAATTTAAACTAACTAGTTTTACTTTGACAAGGACATTAATGTTAGTGGCAATAAAAATTCTAATAATTAATTTTAAAAATATTTAAGGTATACATTCATTATATATATTTTTAAAATTGATACTTTTATATATAAATACAAGTATAGGTATCGGTAGATATTGAGATTAATTTGATTCAAATACGTCCTCGAACCAACCCCAAAGTTATAATGAAATTAACTTATCTAATCTCGAATTCGAATTAAAAAGAAAAAAACTTTATTTTTATAAATTTGAATCAAATCAAAATTTACGAGGTTGAGATTATTTTACCGACCTCATTCATTTAGAGCATAAAAAGCTAACAAGAAGCCAGAAACCAATTATTGGCCTCCCTTGTTGTAAAGCAAAACTCAGATAAGCATCATCTCCATCGCAACTAATAATAATTCATCCCCCAATCATTTGTTGTGGGGGAGTTTTTCTTTAAAAAAAACTTGAAAATGTTTCAAAATTTAGCTTATAGACTTGTAGGTATTGGATGAGGATATGTCGTAGAAATTCTGATCCTCCTACTGTTTGCAGGTTATACAAAAATCTTGATGCCAATACCCCCAACATTAATGCAATTTGTTTATTTCTCTAATTAATTGTTTCACTAACCTACCTTTTAAAAAAATAAACAAATTAATACATGTCTTAATCATGATTACTGAATCAAATTAGTGAGGGTTGGTTCTGTTTTTTTGGAACTGTTCCATAAGTTTTTGAATAGTTTTGTTTAATGCTAGAGTTTTTTTAATATATGTTTTGTTTAATGCTAGAGTTGAATACTAAACAAAAAAACATTACACAAATGGTCATTACATAAATAAAAAAAGACTCCACATTTTTAACCTATATTTGTCTCATAATCATGGCTAAGTTTTTTTATTTATTTTCAATATTATGTTATACTTTGTAGATGAAAATAATTGAGAAATTAATGATTTGTTCATAGAAAATAAATACAAGATATATGAATATTGGTTGTATCATTCAGAATACAACAATTTATATAATTTTTAAATCAATTATAATACATAAATCGGTCAATCAACAAAATGTTTGCAAACTTTATGAATACCAACAAATAATATAATAACTTGAAGACCTAATTCATCCAATAAGCAGAAGCCAGCTCCTACTTGAGGATTCTGACTAACTGCAGTGTTCTGATGAACACAAACTTGAGTATGCCCTTGCGTTGCTAACTGATGAGGCACTCTATTGGTGGGAGACTACCATTCTCACAATCCTGAAAGAAGTTGTAACATGAGAGTTCTTTCTACGAGAATTATAGAAAAAATACATCAATGAATTTTACCTCGCTGAGAGACGTGACATCTTCCTCCATTTGAAGCAAGGTGGACAACCTGTAGAGCAGTACATCTATGATTTCTGCAAGTACTGCAAATATGGTGCTGGGTATATCAAGAAAGAGAAAAAGTGCATAATGTTTATTAATGGACTGAATAATGATCTACGCTATATGTTTACGGCATTGGGCATTACCGATTTTTAGGACCTTGTGAACAGGGTCAAAGCCACTGAAGCTACACAGAGAGCCCAGAGGATTAGTGGGTCACGCCAGCTATCTTATGAACATGTTGCATCGAAGATCGTCATAACCAATCCTTTAGGTGATTGTGTCATCATAAGCCTTGTGCAACCTTGTCCCTTAATGATTCAAGAGATTCTATTTTCGGCCAATTTATTGGCATTATCGATTTACGAACTTGGTGTTATACTGGGTATGCATTGGCTCAGTGAACATTAAGCCATGGTAGATTGTTGCAAGAAAAATAGTACCTATGAGGTCTTGGAAAATAAAGCATCACTTTGATAAATTCAAGGACTTCATCATTGTATGCTTCGTCATTTGAAACCAAGGATGAACCTCAACTGCAAGACATTGACACCGTATTTGAATTTCTTGACGTTTTCCCAGACAAACTTTTGGGTTTACCTTCCACCCGTAAAGTAGAGTTTGGCATCAAAGTGCAACCTAGAACGACCCTAGTTTCTATTGCACCCTACCAAGCTTTCATCAAAATGGCCCCGTATGAGGCATTGTATGGCAAACGATGCAGAACTCCTTTGTGCAGGTCTGAACTCGGTGAAGGCAAGATGTTAGGCCTTGACTTAATTTGGGAAATTAAAAAATGGGTTACCATCATCCACGACCATTTAAAGGCCGCCTTCAACTGTTAAAAGTCTTATGCTGACCTTAGAAGAAGGGATATACAGTACGAGGTTGGAATAATATTCTGAGGTTTGGTAAAAAGGGAAAATTGAGTCCCCGATTCATTAGCCCCTTTGAAATTATTGAGAAAGTTGGCCCTATGGCATACCGTTTGGCATTACCCTCAGAATTAAGCAATATTCATGATGTGTTATATGTTTTGATGCTTTGAAAATACTGCTCTGACCCTTCGCATATTATTGAGCCAGAAGCTGTGCAGATCCAACCGGATTTGACCTACGAGGAAGAAACGGTTTAGATTCTTGCAAGAGAAGTTAAGAGGCTTCGCAACAAATCTATACCGTTAGTTAAAGTTCTCTGGAGAAGCTATACCGTTGAAAAAGCTACATGGGAACCAGATAAGACAATAAAGTAGCAGTACCTTTATCTCTTCGATTTAGGTAAAATTCGAGGACGATTTTTTATTAAGGGAGATAGTTATAACACCCCAGAAACCGGTCTAGTTAGAATTTGGTTTCGACAATCAGAAATTCTATGTCGAAAATGTCTAAATATTGTATTGAGTCAATTTATAAACTTTGGACCTAATTGAATTCTTTAGAAACAATTTAGGTGACTAAATTATAAAAATTGAAAGTTGAGGGACTATCCTCATGATTATCCCTTTTGGAGGATGATCCACCTCATTGCTTCATGTAAATTCACGTGAATTGGTAAGAAAGGATAACAAACATAGGATGATAACTATTAAAGCTTTAATTTGAGAAAATATTAGAAAATATGGATATTAATATTTTAAGCTTACCCTTAGGGGAGGGTAAGCTCCTCGGTTTGTTTAAGGGAGTTAAAAGGAGTTTGAAGTTTAATATTCCATCGAAACAAACTTAGATTTTGGGATAGCCTTATCGTATCGATATAGCCTTTTAAATATATAAAATTATTAAGTCACATTGAATGTAGCGTATCGATACGGGGTGCCTCGTGTCAGTACGACCCTTTATTGACATAACTAACTTACCAAAATTAGCCAAGGCGTATCGATATGGCCCCAGTGCGTACCGATACTCATATAGTAAATTTCGTAAATTAGGCTTAAAGCGAATTCTGAAACTTTAGAGATTGGTCACTAAGATCTTGTAAGGTTAAATTGAGTTATTAAATGAACTCTGATTAATATGAAAACTTATGGATACTCTATCTATAGATCGAATTACATTGAGGTCAGCCTAATTTTTGAATTAGACCCTTAATTTATCGAAATTATAGTTTAGTCCCTAAACTTGTAAAAGTTCAAAAATTGGTTTGAAATAGATAAATTTTGTATCGTACAGGACTTTCGACCCTAGTATATTGAATACCTTATCGCATTGAACACTGAATCTCATCAAAATATCGATTATCATATCAAATATTGTTTTATTCATCGATAACATATTTCGACCCGAATTCCTACCAGGCCAAGAAATGGGTGTTACAAAAGAATTATAGGGTCAGATTTGATCAGACAAACTGAGAAAAAGGCTTATATAATCAAGGAAATATCACAAGCTGCCTTTGATCGTCAAAAAGCTTAAGTGGATAGGAAGTGTAAGCAAATCGAGTATAAGGTTGGTGATAAGGTATTTCTCAAGGTTTCACAGTGGAAGAGAATAATCCGCTTTAGGCGAAAAAGCAAGTTGAGCCCGAGGTTTATTAGGCTGTATAAGATTCTTAAAAGGGTTAAACCCATAGATTATCGGTTAGCCTTGCCCCCGAAGATGGCACGCATCCACAATGTATTCCATGTATCTATATTGAGACGTTACCATTCCAATCTATCGCATGTTATTCCTTTTGAAGAGATTGGGATCAACACTGACTTGACCTACGAGGAGGAACCGATAAGAGATTGAGATCTATAAGGCTATGTGGGAAATCGAGAAGGATATAAAGTTGCTCTATCCGCATCTATTTTCGAAAGGTAAATTTTGAGGACAAATTTTTCTTTAAGGAGGGAAGAGTTGTAACGACCCAAATTTTGGAATCCGAGAATCGATTTAACCTAAAGAGTGGGCTTCACTTTTAGGACAAGATTTTAGGCATTTGAAAGCATTAGTGGGCTTATTTTTGTTGTTGGGTGTGAGTTTTAGGTTTGGGGATGTGTTGGGAAGACAATGGGGGTAAAGAGGTAATTGTCTAACTATTTGAAGAGGGAAATGAGAACCTCTTTAATTACTCTGCAAAAAGCAAAGAAATGATATCACCCTTGTCCTCCTTTGTCTCCTCTTCAAACCATTCTCTTCTTCTAGCCCTTCCCCACTTGAAAGGTTATATCTTTATTATCCAAAATGTGTTTTTTGAAGTTCATCTTAAGGGAAGTTTAATAAGCTAGCTAGGATCTACGTTTTGAGGTAAGGATCTTCAAGTTTGGTGGTGGATGAGAAATATGGGTTTAGTGGGGGGTTTTTGAGGAAAATGTGTTGGAGAAGAGTCAATCTCGTTTTTCTAGCTTAAGAGTAAGTTTTAGTTGCTCCTTCGTCTCTTGCAAGTTGCAATCCGAATTTACAACTCTTTGTGTAGTGAAAGAGGTGATAGAATCTTCCAAGGAGCTTGAGAAGAGAAAGGCTTAAGGAGCTTGGCTAGAGGCTTCTTTTCCAGCTTAGAATCAAGGTTAGTATACTACTAACTCCCTTGTGTTCCTAAAAATCATTAATTTGATTGCCTTGTTGCTTGGTTGACATTTTGGTTGCTTGAAATGCTTGAGACCTCTATACTGACAAATCTTAAGATTGGTGTTAATATGGCTTAAAAATGGTAGGAAACCACTTAAACGACTTTCCATAATTTGTAGGTTCATTTTAGAGTCTTAACCTTGGGTTTTGGGGGCTTGGGAGATAATTTTCGAACTCTAGAAAACAAGTTCTAGGTTCGAGTACCGATACGGGTTGAACACGTATCGATACCCTATGTTAAATTGGCTAAAATCAAGCCAAATTTGAAGGGTGTATCGGTACGCCTAAGGGGTATCAATACCCCTTGTTTCGTCTATTTCAGTAGCCAAAATGGGTATTAGTATGCTAGGGAGTGTATCGGTACACCTGGGGTATCGGTACACGGTCTCGTGTATCGGTACAAGGTTTGAGTTAAACCCCTTCTAAAGGCAAGCCGAGTATCGGTACCCATTGGAGCGTATCGATACTCTTAAATGGGTATCGATACTCGTTGGGCAACCTGCCCGAAAATTTTATTTTGAGTTCGAGCGATATATAATTCGAGGACTAAGGCCCAATGAGACTCTAAAGTGGTAAAATGAATGGTAAAACTGAAAAACTGAGAATCTAACCTTATATACGTACATAATGAGTAAATGGCTTAATAAAACCTTGGGTGGTTGTTTGTATTAAACAATAGGGATCCTTGGTGGATCGAATAATTGCTGTGTGCCGCGTAAGGGCATGTGTATGGTTGAGTTACCTTATTTTGTGGGATCTAGATACCCAGTGAGAATGAGAGTGTGTTGCAACACCATGGTTATAGTTTTGCCGAATGTACGTTCCCGAAGCTGTGTGGCATCAGATCTTATTCGAAGATGCTCGACGAGAGATTTCGAACATACTTTGGCCACGGTTGATGATTTGGCGATACATACTTTTGATGCCCCTCTGTTAGGCATTGGTATTTTGTTACAACTAGATTCTGGTGGTTAAGTTTGTTTTTTCCATGTTCTTTTGTCGGGCTCTGCTCGTAGATCTTTTCTATAAGTGTTTCTATGATACTTTTTTTTCCAACTAGGCTTGGGGTGTTTAACGAGGCCATGGTAACATTCCCGTTTTCATTAAAAAAAACAAGTTAAAATTTTAATTTAAGAAATTTATTGTTTACCTGCAAATTGTGTGTTATCAAAGGGTTAAAAAAAAGAAAGAAAGATAGTACTATAAAATCTTACAAATATTAAAATAAACCTTAAGTAAAAGAATTTTAAAAAACAAAGGAGATATGGTTTGGATGTTTAATTCAAATTATTATTTATGAAAATAAAATAAATTGAATAATTAAAAAAACAAATATCTACAAAAATATAAATCTACTCTATTCATCGGGATATATAATCTCCACATGGTTTTACGAAGAAAAGGATAGATATTTCTCCATGGATGCCATGAACTCTAAAATCACACGAAGGTTTTTTTAAAAATCAGTCAAGAAATATCTGGAAATATTTATGATTTGGGTATCATTCAATCAAAACATTCAACACATTGAGTGAATGATTGAACTGCTAGTATTACGAATCTGTAGACTGAATCCAGGCCAGGCTTAACCAAAAACTAGAATTTTCTTTTCATTATATAGGGAAAAAGTTAACTGTCTTTTTCTTAATTTAACAAGTCCAGAAATATATATATACATATATATATAAGACTTAATCGTCAAATAAGTGCCTAAATTATACTTTTTTATATAGGTGCCTAAACTATATTTTAGACCAAATAGGTGCTTAACGTTTTATTCCGTGACTCATTTAAGGCTTTTCCGTGACAGATGTTATTTTTTTCTGCTATTGATAGGTTATAATTATATACTCTTTGTTGTGATTAATTCCTTCATATTCTAGTAATATTATGAGCTTAATTGTGGAAATTATGTTTATTCTGATATAGGAGGTGAAATATGGATGCAATGGTGAAAATCGGCTCAAAAGCATATTTTTAGCTTCCCATGTGAAAATCAAGTCTTTTGGAATAAAATAGAATTGGGCAGAAGCTCATTTTCAATAAGGTGTGATCACGCTTTGTGACTGATGTAAGACTAGAGTTTTATGTGAAGAATCCGACTTTTTAGAATCAAATCCAAGATGGAACTCACTTTTATGGATATCTCCATTATTTTAGAAGTGTTGAACCAAGAATCAATCTCTTCTATTAATTAGAATTTTATTTATTTTATTTTTTCTTATTTGATTATAACTCAATTTAAGAAGATTTACTTTTAGGGCTATATAAAGAGATTATGAGGCCTCTTAAAGAGCATTTGGGAATCAATCTTTTGATGGTTCTTCTCTCGAGTATTATTATTTCACCATGTGTGGTTAAGCTTTTATTTTTTATTCAAGGGTGAAGTGATTCTGCTGTAATTTTGTGAGGCTTGTACTAAACTAATATTTCTCCTTTAATCAAAGTAATATTTATTTCTTGTTCTTATTTTTATGAGTGTTTGATATTGATTAAATCGACGCCTTAATTTGATATTAAATGTTCTATCGCTATTCATGACGCAAGTAGCAAAGGGTAAGGCTCATGTTTTGTGTTCATTAAACTACACATCACACATGATAGTTCCTAAGGAAATAAAGGTACAAAATTAATTTGATTGATTTTGTTTTAGCCATTCTCATGAATCTTAATGATATCATTAATTTTATTTAATGGTAAGGTTTGGTTTGAATACTTATTGCAGTGTTCCCTTGGGTAGACTAATCAATTATAAAAGGAGAATAATTGTTTGTTGTAGTGTTTCCCTAGTAGACTAATTTCTTAGATACGAGAAATTCATCTTTAAGTCTATGATCAAAGTTACGATTGGATGAAAATCGCACCTTTGAATTAGAAGTTCGATAAGATTGATCTTAGTTATTTTATTTTCAGATTTTTAATTATTTTCTTTAAATTTAGTTTGATACACCCCCAATTTTACTTTTATTGTTTTTGACATTGAGATTCTAATTTCAGCTCTCTTGAGATTCGACCTGATCTTACTATTACTACGAGTTAGTCTAATAAAATCAGTTTTTATTCTGTAGGACTTCAACAACCCTGCCAGTTATCCAATAAAATTCGAACGCGTGGCACCGATTATTATTTTTTGAAATTAAAATCCAAAAATAAAATAATAAAATATATTAATTAACCCAACAATCTTTAATTTCTCTACAAAACCCAACCCTAACTCCCTAAATTTCTCCATTTTGGCTACCGATTCAACCACTACCGGCTACCCTTGTCTTCACTGAACCCTCTCTACTAAAAATCCCATCATCTCGTCGTAAAAAAACGACGAATAAACTGCCGATTTTCACCGTCGACGAACACCCAACAGTGAAGAGAAAAAAAGATCGATTGGGTTTCGATCAACAATTAGAGGATGGAGAATGTCGAACGGTGAGGTACCCAATACTTGGGTGGTGAACGGTAAACCACCGACGTGTAGGGAATGTCAGCCAGTAAGGGAGATGTGATTTGAGGATTTGATTGAAAAAAAAATTAGAACTTAGTGATTTTTAAAGAAATTCAAATTTCTAAAAAATTTGAAAATAAAAAAAATAAAAAATAGGCCATGTGTCATGTTTGATTGAATGATGAAAATTTTTTAACGGTCGTTGTCAAAAAAAATCTTAAATGGATCACATAATGAAACGTTAGACACATATTTAGCCCAAAATAAAATTTAGGCACTTATCTAAAAAAATGGTATAATTTGAGCACTTATTCGACGGTTAAGCCTATATATAATTTACCGCAAAATATTGAAGTTTTGGAGCGAAATTCTGAATTTTACTGTAACAATAAAAAAAAAAAGATGAATTTGAACGGTTAAAAATGGAGACAAAGAGTCAAAGACTAGAACAACGTGAAAGAGAGTCTAATTTGGACAGCTTAAGTCGGTTATTTAATCTTTTTAAAGATTGTTTTTCCCCCACATTCAATATAACAAAAAAATAGTAAAATACTGTTGTTTTCAGCACAAGTTAAAAAAATATTTGTTTTAAAAATGAGAAAGGAGCCAACCGTTTCTGCCTATAAGAACCCATTTGCCCTCTCATCTTCTTCCCCCCTCCTCTCCATCTTCATTGACTACAATATTTCAGTGTCTTTGTTCCCTCTGTTTCTTAGCATTCTCCAAGACTCCTTTCATTTTCTTTTCTAGCTTCTTTGAAGCCTGTAAGTTATTATTTCATTGCAGCTTTGCTTAAATTCTCTTCATTTTGCTTTATTCAAAGAAAGTTCTCTGCTTTCTGGGTTTTCTTTATGGAAGTCTTTCAATGACGCAATGAAACAAAGGGCACAATGATTTAACGCATTTAGTAAAAAGATTTTAAAGTTCTCTGCTTTCTGGGTTTTGCTTAAATATTAACTTCATTTCATTGATAATTCAAGGTTCCTTGTTGAAAATGGAATATGAGAACCAATACATGATAACTCAGAGGCCTAAATATGATTGCCTTCTGTTTGGTAAGCTTAATATACTTAACAATAACATGTTAATACATGAATTAATGTCTGAGAGGGATCTGGTAAGTGGTAACCATTTTCTTGAATTTGCAGATCTTGATGATACCCTTTATCCCCTTAGTTCTGGTCTTGCAAGAGAATGTGGAAACAATATTAAAGGCAAGTATTTGCATTGTACTTCTTGAGTTGTATACTGTCAAGATTCCATTGTAGTCTAAATGTTTGTAAATGACTACCCTTTGCAGATTACATGGTTGACAAGCTGGGAATTGAAAAGGACAAAATTTTTGAATTGTCCAATCTTTTGTATAAGAATTATGGGACAACAATGGCTGGCCTCAGGGTATTTACCTTTTTAACATCCTTTTCATTACATATAATTATAGTAAAGTTATAAATATTTAATGAGTTTATTTCTCACTTTTCTCCTTTGCAGGCTGTTGGTTATGACTTTGACTATGATGAATACCATAGGTATTGAAATTCTTCATTTTCTTTGTTTTTTTAATATTTTCCCTTTTTTCTCTCTCTTTTGATTATTATTATTATTATTTGGCCTATGTAACAGTTATGTTCACGGAAGACTCCCTTATGATAACTTGAAACCAGATCCTCAATTGAGGAGCCTATTGATGACTTTGCCTCTTAGAAAAATTGTAAGTTGTTGATTAACCCCCAATGCTTAGACAAGTATTGAGCATACTTTTATCCAATTGTCCCCTGACAGAACTTGATGTTGTCTTTTGTTGATCTAGATCTTCACAAATGCAGACAAGATCCATGCTACTACAGCTCTTAGCAAGCTCGGGTTAGAAGACTGTTTCGAAGGGATTATCTGCTTCGAAACACTCAATCCTACCCATAAGAACACAGTTTCTGATGATGAAGATGACATCGAATTCTTGGGATCATCTGCTGCAACTGATGATGGTCCTGGCAGCAGTGGCCCTGAAATTTTTGACATAATCGGCCACTTTGCTCATCCCAAACCAGATATGACATTACCCAAGACACCTATCGTCTGTAAGCCACTAGAATCCGCCATCAAACGAGCTCTCGAGATTGCCAACATCGACCCTCAGAGAACCGTAAGATGATACTCCTATAAGTTCCACCTACCATGTATATATTATAATTTCATCCTACTGATGTTTTGCTGTTTTCAGTTGTTCTTTGAGGATAGTGTCCGTAACATCCAGGCCGGGAAACGTGTCGGTCTCCACACCGTCTTGGTCGGTTCTTCCCAGAGGCCTAAAGGTGCAGATTATGCATTAGAAAGCATTCACAACATCAAGCAGGCTTTACCGGAGCTATGGGAAACCGAGATGAAATCCGAAGTCAACTGCCCTGGACAAGTTGCAGTGGAAACATCTGTGACAGCTTAGATCATCTTATGTATTTTTCTATTACAGGAAGAAAGCCATCAAAATGGCTAGTGGGATCATATTGTCCCCATTCCCTTGTTCATATGATGTAGATATATTGTTCTGATGTTCGTTATATAATAATATAAGTCTATAAAGAGAGGAAAGATTCTCCCTTTTATGTTAATATATCCTCCCCCTGTTTCGGATTGCATAATCAGTGTTGTCTTAATCGATCTAAAGACCGTATCAGTCACGATATCAATATAATACCTGAAACTGTATGTGGATGTAATTTAGTCATTTCTCTCATTTAATGGAGATGGTGACATATAATATATTTCAGATTAGGAAGGGAAAAGGGGCAGATTTGATGCATGAAAAATTGATGGAACTTGTCCCTTTATGATTAAAAATGAATATTATCTTAAGGAGCTAAGACAGCATTATTTTGGAGATTTAAAGTGTAATTTTATCATTATAATTTGATAATTTCTTAAGAGATTAAGAGATAACTTTCTCATTTTAGAAGGGCCAAGGCCAGTAGGCCACTGCCTGCCTCGCAGCTCTACCTCTGATTATTTCAGACTAATAGAGAAAGAACAAATATATTTGTTTTATAGAACAACTGCTAAGTGGAGAAGATGTTGAAGATAGAAAGAAAAAAAATACCTATTTTTATACTACATGACTTGGGAGCTAACATGGATTGTTATTTGGTTGCAGGGTGCATAAGGATTGGCTAATCTTGCTAGTAGTAGGGTAACAACGCCTAAATAAGCAAGGACCAAGTGGATCAAATCATTTACAGGTACATAAAATGCTCAAAAAATTTGCAAAAATCATGTCTGGTCTTCGAGAAAGAAAGAAAGAAAGAAGTAAATATCCAAATACAATAACTGATGTTGATAAAGAATTGTGAAGACATGTTTATCAATATATTACAAATTTCCCCCGGTCAAGTTGCCTATATATGGAACCCTGGGAGGCTAGCTAAGATACAAATGAAGATAGTAAATTGTACTATTCCCAGTTCTTCAAGTTGTTGATGCTCTAATTGCTTTCAGCTCTGTAGAAGTAAACCAGATGATCAGCTTTTTGCACTATGCCTAGTAATCTATTGCATCAGTTGTCCATATGTTTTGCTATCTTATCTGCACATCTGCATGTAACATATGGTAAAGATCGGTTTTCGGGACATTTCTTTCGTGTCATCCTACATACGCTTAACCTCCAAGGCTTTGTCATCCAAATGTGTGTGTCCCTTGATATGCAGGGTAGAGTCCGCGTCTCGGTATGTAAGATGACATGGGGGAGACGTCCTGGAACTTGATCACTACAACACGGCAAGAGTGAAGAAAGGCAGGCCTTGAAAGTAAGCTAAATTCAATATACTTATGCAGGTTTCCAAGCAGAAAGGGCATAAATTATTCTGCCTTTCCATCCTTGCACCAGCCACCGGTTATCTTCATCGATTACGAAATCCTTGTGGTAGAACGTTCGGACTCTCTCGAATGCTTCCTTGACTATCTCGCGCTCAAACGGCTGTTGCAGAAGCCCGGCTCTCAGGTTACGTGCATGCCACTGCTTGAATGTTTCCAGCCCCTCCACTCTCTCCCAGATCTCACAAGCTATGGCATTCAAGGCCTCCCTGCCGTGGACCTCTCTCTCAATCACCATCCTCTCCCATTCCTCGCGGGGCACAATCATGTCGAGCATATCAAACATTGAAGAGAAATGAAATAGAGCCTCCCGGAACCGTGTTACGAAGAATGGAGCATTGTAGACGCCATTCATAATCCCATGGAGGAACAAGTTTGGATTAATCTTCCGAATCAGATTGAGAACCATATTCCTTGGACTATGTGCTGCCACTGATTCATCAAGCAAGTTCTTAGCACAATACACAGTTTACAACAACAAACTCATCCTCGTTGATATCAAGTTCCTCGACTTGAACGTTCTCCATTTCTTTGCAATTGCATTGTACCGAAATGGCACCTTGAATTCTTCAGCATAAGCCGCTAAACGCCTCCCTGTTTCCTCAACCCGCTCAGCCGGCCTAAAACCGGGTTGAGGGAAATCTATTCCGGTAATTCCAAAGTTTTGGAGGCCCTTTGGGTCTCAAAGAAAGCCGCTCAATAAGAGTAGGCCATTGAAAACCATATAGAATACCAAAATCTATTATATGAAGCTTCATTGACTTCCTTGATGCAACATTGATCGACTTATTACAAATGAAATGAGAAACCTTTCTAAAAGGGCATGCAGCAACATACAGAAGGTAAGCTTTCATAATATCAGAAGCTGAAGTTCTCTTACTGACAAGGTTTTTATAGATTTGGCTACCCCTACCGGCCAACCGCGCCTCGAGAGCATCAGCCAGGTAATGAGCTAACCGTTGATTCCCATCTCCAAAGGGCGACGAATGTTGTCAGATTTGCTTCAGCAATTCATTTGCATCCCCACCACTCCTCTCATCAGCCGCAACAGCTTGTACACAATGAATGAGCATTGTCCTCAAATCCACCACATCGTTTTTCCCTTTCTGCTTCTTCCCTCGGCCTTTTCCGCCATTTTGCTTATCCTTTTTACCAGTCCCATTTCGAAGGGACTCGCGGAGATCCGTGTATGGGGATGGCAGCCTGATGGAGCTACAAAGCAACACCATATCTAAAATCTCCGATCTAACAGTCGTTTCTTCAGAAACAGCAGCTTGCTTGCTGCTCCTTTCTTCTTCAGTTCCCACATCGTCTCTATGAGAAATCTTCCTCCCCTTTGAACCAATAGATGAGTTCTCTTCCTTCACCAAATCATAAGCCTCAAAATTGCCAAAAAGATCCACATTTGTTGGGATAAATTTACTTGCCTCTTCAACCCCTTTCTGAAATTGCCAAATCGATTGAATCTCACCGTTCAAATCAGGCACCTGGAGGGTACTGTGTGGTGACTCCAACATCCCATCAAGGCTAGCCATTGAAGAGCTATAAGATGCTTGAGATATGCCAGAAACATTAACACTTTGTGCCTGATTCGTACTGAAATCACCCAGATTTTGCATCCACACATCATCATAAGCAAAAGCGGAGCTATTATGTTGAGCGGAAGGTGGATATTTCTTGCCAAGGACATCGTAAAATGATTTCTCAGCAGCTTGGAGATCCAAAGACTCTTGAAGTATGCATGATTTGTCCTCCATATCTTCTTCCATTAAAATATGGTTTATGTATCTCAAAATTGAATTTGAAAAATCAGTCCTCGGTTGAATCTTCTTCATGACTCAGTTGAAGCTGGTGCTGATGCATTACTTGCTTCTGGAATAGCTTGGAGGGATTGAAATCCATTAAAGCTGTGATCTATGTAACTATTATTGAATCTGGGGTTTTGAAACACAGACATGGCTTGATGATTCCTCAGTTGAAAATCTGGAAACCCTTTCAACCTTGGGTCCATAACCATCTATTGAAAAACACATATGTAAATCCCAAAAGCTAATCAAAGCTTAAAACTTTCGCCTATAAGCCTATGTTCTATGTTCCAACAACAACAATGAAGTTCAATGCTAAAAGTGTCAACCGTTACAACAAAGGAGAAACTTGGGAATCAAGGGACCCTTTCCTTTGTTGTAAAAAAGAAGAGCATAAAAACGTACCTCGGAGAAAACCCAATTATTTTTGCAGTTGTGATGTCTTTAACAAAAGGTGCTCAGAGCAATAGCAGCCATTGATATTAGATTTTTTTAATCTCCAGCTACAGCTCCACAAGGCACAAGCAATCTTGTCTCCCCAACGATGAATTAAATGACAGTGGAGTTTAGCTCTCAAACCAAGTAGATAACACCCCGTGTCATTAGAAATTAGGCATCGACTTATTGGGTATCGATTTTGGTGGATAAAAATAGTTAACCTTCGCGACCATTTTTAAAATTATATGTGTAAAAATATTCTTACGATCAATTTTTTGAGAAATTAGAGTTTTCTTGCTATTTTTAATTTAATCTTGAAATTTTAGAATTTTTCGTATTAAATTAAATTTTCCTTTATTTGTTCTTAAAAAACATTTTGGAGTCGTCACCGATCACTTTGAGATAGACCGGACATCGAAAAACAAACAAGAGATTTTATCTTAAAAATTGGGTTCGAGAGTCTGTTATGTGTAGGGAATGATTAGCACCCCTACGAACGCCGGTTATCAGTACATTTAATTTTATGTGGCATTTTGAATAATTATTTGAATTTAATTTATCTCATAATTATTAATTGAATTTAAATTCCAAATGCATATATCCTTTTATAAGGAAATTCATTTTGTTCGAATATGAGATTAAAAGCACTCTGTTAGTTGGCACCCCTATTCATATTTAAAAATGAATTTTCAACATAAAATGTTTTTAATAAATGTCATTTTATTGTCTTGTTGATTTTAAGTATTAATCCTAAAAAGGCTCTAATTAATTAGTTATTTAAAACTATGAATATTAATTAATTTAATGACTTTTATGTGAAAATGTCAATTTTTTGAACACCTTCCATATATTTAAAGCCTTTAAATTAATCATATTCCTAATTATTTAATCCTTCTAGTTAATTAAAGTTCTAGTCCTAATTAAGGCCCTAACAATTTATTAAGTCAATATTATAAGTGAAAATGTATATTAAATGTTCACCTTTAAAACCAATGTTGAGATAACACCTCATTGTAAACAATAGAACACCATCCAACTTTGGGTCTCAAAGGTTCAATTTAATATACATTTAATTATCTACAATGTATCTTAATCAATTATTTAATTTTAATTAAAGACTAAATTAATATTCAATTATAAGTGGAATGTATATATAATTTATTAAAATTCACGTTTAGATAACACCCCATTGTAAACAATGGAACATCATCCAAATTAGAATTTTAAAATTATATTTAATATGTATTTAATTAATACAATTATATATCCTATTTAATTATTGAATCCTAATTAAAGAAACCTAACTAAGGCTCTAATAATTAATTAAATCTAAGTGTATTGATTATCTAACAAAATATACTATATGCTAATTGTAAAATATGAAACAATCAAATAATTTAATTACATTAAATAAAACAATTAAATTAAAACAAATTGGAACATAAGGCTACTTTTATTAATTCTGGTAACTAAATTGAAAAGATACAAAACTCTAATGCCCAATTACAAATACCCAAAGTGACCCAATTAAAAAGATTACAAGCCTGGAGGTTCAATTAAGGGAAATGGGGATTAAAATGAAAGAATTAAAAAATTTGAGGCTCGATCTAAGGGGAAAAGGTGACTAAAATGAAAGAATGTAACACTTTGGGCTAAAACCAAAGGCAACCCGAATAATGGTGCGCGGATCCTGGGTCAACCCGGATCGAGCACGCGGGTTAAGCTCGACCCGGCACCAAAACGGTGTCGCATTGCTTCGTGTATATAGGGCCAACTCTGAGTCTAACTCAGCCATTTCAAGCTCTCATCCTCTATCTCTAACTCAAACGCTTTCTCCCTTCTCTCTAGAAAAACATCTCCTACCCAGAAAACACCCCAAAATTCGGATCAAAATATACACTTTTTGCTTGAATATTCATCGTGTTCTTCATAAAAATGAAGAACACGGTTGGATGCCACCCTCAACCGTCTTGCACCCAGCCATTAGATCCATTTCACTGCCACCGACCAAACTCTAACGTGTTTCTCGGCCACCGTCTGGAAATCCCGACCACCATTTGGTTCTGGCCGGCCGCCGTGCCGGAACCCTAAATTCCAAAAAATCCCAATTTTTACTCAGGTTCAACCTAAATTGCTACCCGACTCTTCTAAGCCACCCTTCTTCCCTATAAAACTACCCGAATCTCACTCTTCAACCCTTTCGGCACTTACTGACCTTACCGGCGATCTTGGATAAACTCCGACCACCATGGATTTTATTTTTGTTGTTGTTGTTTTTAGATCTAAACTACATCTAACCTATTTTTATGTTTTTAAATGCAGAGAATAGAAAGAAGGTGACCGGAATGGAAAGAAGGCGAGCTTTGATGGCGGCGCAACTACTTCGATCGTCTTCTCCAGTGTCCTTGACCTTTCCTAGTGGTAGTTCGGCTCCAGTGGTCTCTTCGGTTTCCCTGAGATATCATCATCTCTCTTCATTATTACTTTTATATTACATTTATTATTTTTTTAGTTAATTAATGACTAATTATTAATGAATCTGACATTTTCTCTTTCTTGTATTTATATGGTCTGACCAAAGCTGACGTCAGCAAAACCAGGATCCTGGTGAAATGATTTGGGTGAATCCGGGATTGACATGTGGACTTCTTTGGGTGGGAAAATGGATATTTGTATTTGTTGGCCTGGCAATGGGTTGTAAATGAGTTGTAGTTGGGCTAGTTTGGGCGGGAAAGGTTAATATAATAAGATCTTGGGCTTCAATGTGTAATTTGGACTTTTTTTATGTAATTGGACACTTAGACTGAGTTTATTTATTTATGGACTATTTATTTATTTTTTTTATCATATTTTGGCCTTATTTTTTATATATTTGGATACCCTGGACAAAATACGGGTATTACAGCTGCCCTTTTTTGCTCATTGTTGTAGAACATGAAGTGGGTAAAGACTAAAAAGACACAGATTTTGTTCAAATCCACTGGCCATCTTCTAAATTACCGAAGCTTGAAGCTGTTATTCTCATTTCGAAATTCTTCAAACTTCTGCCAAACTATAGAATCTAAACTTGTTCTTCTTATTATGAAATTCTTCATCTTCCCAGGCTTGGAATTGAACTTTTTATTCTTCATCTCTTGAGGTTTGAAGTTGTTCTTCTTATTATGAAATTCTTCAATCTTTTGTCGAACTATAGAATCTGAAGCTGTTCTTCTTATTATGAAATTCTTCATCTTCCAAGGTCTGAAATTGCTCTTGTCATTCTTCATTTCTTGAGGTCTAAAGTTGTTCTTCTTATTATGAAATTCTTCATCCCTCTATTGAATCATCCACTTCTCTGCCAAAGTGTCAAACAAGTGAGTTCTTCTTATTATGAACTCCAGATTCTTTGCTGAAAACATTGGTTTGCCTCTCTGTAAAGGCGTCGAATAAGCAAGCTCTTCTTATTATGAACTTCCTCATTCTTCAAAAGGGTGAACTCTTATTATTATGAGTTCTTCATTGTTTGCTGGACAAATTATTCTCATTAGGAATTCTGGAACGAACTCTTCTCATTATGAGTTCTTTATTCTTTTCTAGGCGAGCTCTTCTCATTAAGAACTCTAAGGCGAATTCTTCTCATTAGGAATTCTTCAATTTTGTTGGTCCACCTCTCTATAAAGGCATGAACAAGTGAGCTCTTCTCATTAGGAGCTCTTCAATCTTTCGTAGCGAGTTCTTCTTATTATAAACTCTGAATTCTTTGCTGGTTGAGTTATTCTCACTGAGAACTCTGGATTCTTTACTAGAAGTACTGATTTTCTCTCTTCTGGGGAACAATTAATCCTGCAAAAAGAAACATCATCGATTAATTCAAATTCAATATGAAATATTTTCAATTTCCTCGCTTGAAGCACTAAGTTCTTTGATGTCATTGCTTTTCTGTCTAAAGTATCTTGATTTTTCTGTATGATGCTCATATGGGATCTCATCTCCTGTTTCTCTTTCTCTGTTGATCAATTTCTTATGTACCTGCAAAAGTCAAATTTATCATTAATCTTCCAACATTAATTGTAAAAATGTACAATTTGGGTATATCATTAAAAAAATTCAAGAGCTTCAACAGGAGACGCTGAAATTATGAATCTTCCTCGTTTGAGCTTGAAGTTAGTCTATCTTGCTTTTCAATCTGGCAGCTTTAATTATTTTTCTCTTCTTCTTCTTCTTCTTCTTCTTCTTCTTCTTCTTCTTCTTTTTTCTTTTTTCTTCTCTTTTTTCTGTTTTCTTTTCCTCTTTTTTTCTTTTTTTTCCTTTCTTTCTTTTTCCTTCTTATTTTTCTTTTGCACTTTTCTTCTTTTTTCTTTTCTTTTTTTCTTGTTTCTCTTTCTTTCTTTTTCCTCTCTTTTTGTCATTTTTCTTTTTACCTTTTTTCTCTTTTTTCTTTTTCTTATTTTTTATTTCTTTTCTCTTTTTTTTAGAAACTGATGACCCAAAGGATTAATATTTCTGCTGATACCATGCTCTACCATCTTTTTGCGATAACATTCGGAAAGTTCTTATCATTTCCAAAGGTATCGACCCGAAAGACTTAACATCATGCCTGAAGGACTTACATATGACCCGAAGGATTTATAATCGTAATACACTTCCTTTTCTGTGCACACAATTACATCACCCCCGAAGGTGATGGCCCGAAGGACTTAACATCATGCCCAAAGGACTTAATGATGACCCGAAGGATTTAAAATCGTAATGCGTTTCCTTTCCTGTGCAAACAATTAGAAAATCTTTGTTGAAATCTGCTTCTGCAAATGGATTAAAATCTTTGTTGAGATCTGCCTCTTTAAACGGATTGAAATCTTTGCTTAGATCTGCCTCTTCAAATGGATTGATATCTTTGCTAGGATCTGCCTCTTCAAATGGATTGAAATCTTTGCTGAGATCCGCCTCTTCAAACGGATTGAAATCTTTGCTGAAATCTGCCTTTTAAAACGAAATCTTTTGTTCAAGTCTGCCTCTACAAACAGAATGTCTTGCTGAAATCCACCTCTGTAAGCGAAATATTAGTTGAAATCCATTTCTACAAACAGAATATCTTGAGATCCGCCTCTGCAAACGGAGTTTTAAAGAAATCTGTCTTTGTAATCACAATATCTTGATATCTATATCTGCAAGCAAAAAATCATGAATTAATATATTTGCTTTCTCATAAACACAACTGTAATTTTTGCTAGATTTATTTCTCAAAGATCTATGCTCGCTCGTTGTCGGATTTTCTCCTCCGAAATTTCTGTTCATTTCTTGCTGGATCTTCCTCTTCAAGATCTTTATTATTTCTTAACTGGATCTTTTCTCTAAAATCTCTGCTCATTCTTGCTTGAATCTACTTCGTCTGGATCTTTATTCATTCTTAACTGGATCTTTTTATCCAAGATCTTTGCTCATTTCTGCTTGGATCTACCTTTTCAAGATCTTTATTCTTTCTTAACTGGATCTTTTTCTAAAATCGATGATAATTCTTTCTTGGATCTTCTCTTCCAAAACTCGAAGCTATAAATTAACTTTCACCTTTCCTTGATTGAATTTCCAAATTCCTGCCAAAATATGCAAAAATGCTTTGAATGTATGAATTAGCATGCTCCTTCTTATGGATGCCTAACTATATGATGCGTGAATATTGTCAATTGATGATCACTTGGATAAACTTCCATTTGTTGGGGAGCTCCAAATTTCTTCGTTTCGTCTTTCATTAAAACTTCTTCTACTAACAGCATAACCCATCTCACAATCAGGTTCAATCTTCAGGATCTCTGCATCTTTTGCTCTAAAGCGCCTTTTCCAGTTTTCACTTTAGATTTTTATTTTTCTTTCTTTTTCTGCTCAATGGGCCTTTTCGGGTTTTCACCTCGGTTTTTCTCTTTTTCATTTTTTTCTCTCTTATTTTTTCTATTTTTTGCAACAATGTTTCCTTTTGTTCATTCTGATGATACTGTCCTTGCCTTTATGGATTAAGCAATTTTTGCTGCATCTCACCATGTATTTCTCACGATTTGAATATCGGGGATCATTCTTTTCTTAGAAAGCCGCTCTTGTTATATCTTCATTCAGCTTCTTTCAAAAAATTCGTTCTCATAGCTTAAAAGAGATCATGATTCACTATTGTTCTAGCTTACAGATCTCGTTTACAAGCATGTGATGTTCTTCTATAATGTTCTTTTTTGCAACATTGCCCAACTCTGGCTTGACTTTGACAACTATCTTTGCTCGCATCCGCCTTACTTTCTTGCTTTTGAATGGCAAACACCTTCAACGGATTGATCTGACTGTATCTTTACCTCCAAAAGATGGCTCATGCTCTCTCTTTTTGCCCCAGAATCACTTGTGCCATTTTCTTACAGCTTTGTTTGAATGTTACTGACACCAGAGTTGCGTCTTTTCCTCATCATACTTTCCATCATTAAACAAGTACCGAGGCTGCCTCTTGTTCCACCTGCACTTAAAAGATTAGTACACATAATAATACCCAAGAAATACTTTGCTTTTCTTGTATCTAATCAATTTATCTGCAAGATGCTTGTTGAAAAGATAAGTGAAAGGCTCATAATATTATTACTAGATTTGAGAAATTGGAATAACTTGGCAAACATGAGAACAAAAAATCAAGATTAGGCCTCGGGTATCAAGTGCAACAGAGCCTTTGAACCAAAATACAAATATCAGCTCCAATGTGAGCTCTTCTAAGTTATTAAACTTCTGGGAGAAATATTTCCCATATACCTAATTCTATCCCATTTAAGGTGGCACTCTTTACCTCATTAACTCACCATGCCCCAATCCTTCCCTCTTTTCTGATCTCGATCAAGCATTAGAAGTCTAGAAGTCCTTGAAGAAAGGTTAACCCTGATAAATGATATGTATTCTAAAGACAAACTCAACTTGCTTCAATACCCGTATATGGTCAAAATGGTCTTTTAAGGCTTATAATGTAGGCTATGGTTCAATGCTGTCAAAAAAGGATATATAGGCTCAAATAAATACTTAAGGGTAATGAAACCAAGGATCATTTATTCTAAGTGAAATATCATTTTTGCAATGATCTAAATATGTCCGGATAAAATGCCATTTTCTTTATTCTTCTTTTTTTTTATTTTTGTGGATCACTTTAGACTACCCATTTCTGGGTTTTCACTCTAGAGTTCATTTCTTTTCCTTGAAATCAATCTTCCATTTCTCTTTTAGATGGAGGCTTGTTGAATGGAAGATCTCACATAAATGTATTGATTTTCTTTTGCACTTTTTCAACTTTAGTGCTTTCGTTGCTTTAACTTGATTCAGTTGACTTTTTGAACACAAACTCCCACTGTTTTTCTTTCTTCATCTGTTGTTTTTTACTGAATTTAGAGTATTCTTTTCCATTTATCCTGCCTTTCTGGCTTTTTTTCTTGATATATCCACTTTCATTTCTCTTGCCCCTAACTCACAAGGCACTGCTATCATTGCATGATTAAAACCGAACACTTTTCTTTTGCAAACGAACTTTCATCCTCTTTGCCCCCAGTATAGGGGTGATCCTTGGTTTGGGTTAAATCCAAAGAAAATTATCAGGCTCAAAAGGGACAACAAATGATATTTTCTTATTTTCTTTCTTTGTGAAGGGAGATGAAGGAATGCCAAATGTTCTCCCGTACTTGGATGTCTTCGAAGTAAAGCTGTCTTCAGGTGGAAGATGTTTTGGGTTATCACTTCATTCAATGACCTTAGCCAACAATGCTTGAGAGGCAATTCACTCAAAGTTTGCATTTGGGATTTTCCCGTGATTCCTGAACACTCATTAATGTCTTCCCATTGGCCTAAATAAAGTAGAAGAGAGTCACATTTTTTAAGTTAATCTCTGAATTTGATTCAAGGTCACTCTTACAATCAAAATTCAGGGACCTGAGAAAAAAAAAGGTTATTGAAGATATATACATATACGTATGGGAGAATAAAACTAACCCATAAAAAAGAATGAATAAAATATTAAAAGAATTAAAGAAAGCAAAATGTTTGCCATTTAAGAGATGTATAAGAAACAAGCATCATAGCAAATAAATTGAAATATCCTCCCTTACAAAGGACCCTCAATGCTCGCGGGCAAAAGCGATTGGGATGATTCAGGGTATTACTCCGTAACTGTCCTAAATTTGCAGACAGATCTCCCGTAGTTCACTGTTGACCATTAATCAATGAAGGCTTGAGCTAATTTTGGCCACTCCACTTCTATTATCGATTCTTTATTTTCTTTTCCATTACAAAAACATGCCCATTCTTGCTCATGCTCTGATGCTCTTATTCTTTTTTAACAGACTTTTTAACTCTTCAATGATTGAATTCCTCAATGATGCTCCACTGGTCTCTTGCCATATTAAGTTTGGCCTACCTCTAATGTTTAAAGTGAACAAATGCTCCAAGTCCTTGGGCATTTTAAGTTCTTGAATTTTCATCAAGTTCATCTTTAATTTTACAGAACCACTAGAAATATGTGGCAAAACATGCTAAGTCCCTGAACTGGTTGATATGTATATATTTCATCATTACCATCATGACCTCTGATAGGCGATTTTCCTGAATAAAGAAACACCAGCTAAAGATGATTGCCCCATACTCAGTCACATCCTCCCTATGAGTGGTCGAACATTTGCAACCATGGTCTTTCATTTTGAAATCATCTCTAAAGCAATACAAGAGAACATTTGGTCTTGAAGTAACATAGTTGATTTCATATACTACTTTAGAGATAATTCTGGCAAGCTGTACCCCCTTGATACATAGACATGAACGAGACAGACCTCAAAACTCTCGATAATCTTGGAAGCATTCATTCTGGATCTCTGACTAACCAACTTCTTGATTTCCTCCATTAAGGGCCTACACTTCTTGGTAGCACATTCTGGTTTCCCATGTGAAACTTGTGAATATTATCGGGATCATAATTATGGGTAGATGGGCTTGAAATCTTCTTCATCGGCCTAGAGATAAAATAAGTCTGAAATGGGTATTCTAAATATATCAAAATTTGCATTTGTCCAAGGAATCTTCCATGATAAACCTGATGAGTCAGTTGACCTTTTCTTTTTATAACCTCAGGGAGTTTGATCATTGTATTCATTCACTTCTTTCTCTTTTTTCACTTGACATTTTTAGCACTGGCTTTCTTAGTAATTCGATTGACATATCTTAATAGCTAATATTCAGTGTCAACTTCCAAAATCTCCTACTTCAGAAATTTTTGAATTTGCAGCTTGAAAATGTAGCAATCTTTAATGTCTCAATCATAACTCATAATAGTCTTGATATTGTAACAACTTAATTAATGGGGCTCTGATAATTTATCATGATACGGCGAAGCTTCGAGCAGTTTGAAATGTATCTCTCAATAAAAGCATGAATAAGATATAGTTTAGGTTTTGACTTTCCACTGATAGGAGCATCTTGAGCATCTGATCTTGGGGCATTCTTTGGTGAAGAAAATATTGCAGAAAAGATACCAAAACATTACTCTGACTCTAATAAACCTAATAAACCCCACACTACAACGAGTTATTCACAAAAGTTTGTCATAGCTTCTGTCATTTTGCCTTTTACCTCAACCACTTTAGCAAATGATAGTCTTTGATTGAACCGAAGCTCTATAAATACCCAACCTTCATAAGGCCAAAAAACTTCAGCGGAACCATTATCTAAAAGTGATTTTGGATAGGGTAGAACCACAAATCTGAACATTACATTGGACAAGAATAATTAACTCTCTTTCCTGACTAAACTATTCAACTTCTTTGTCTCGCATCTGTATTCTACTCCTCTTGCACAAACTACAATATTCAACTGCCCTTGACACTCATCACTTTAGAGAAAGACTCTTCTGCCCCTCATCTCTGTTAAGATTATTATATCATTCAACTGTTGCTGAGCCATTGATCGACAAAACTTTCAGCTAAACTCCAGAAATTGAATTCATTCAGTCTGTCTATACCTATCCATTGAGCTTCCTTCATTTTAGCATTTTCAACATCCATCAGTGCCTCTAAGTCAAGCACTCTATTGTTCTCTTCACGATCCAAACTCAAAGCTTCTAGATTCTTTACAGATGCCCCCGGCTATATTGATCAGAACTTGCTCATCTTTTTCCCTACCTTTTTATTTCCATCTCTCTTTTTTTTTACTTTTTTGACTTCTTTTTTTGACCCCTTTTTACTCTTCTTCTTTTTCTTTTCTTTTTTTTTTGCATACAGAGTCATTTCAGACTAAGCCTTTATGTGAGATGAGTTTCTGTCTTGATCACCCATGTTGATATTTCGTCTAGAATCTTTCCTTTATTGACCTTTCTGATTCCAAGCAAAGTGGTGGCTCGTATCCCATCTCATTCTCGGACTGATCAGCCTCTTTCTTTATTCAATCCAATTGGTCCTCAACAGCCTTTGTGACTGTTCAACCTTAACAGATTTGTTACATATGCTTCTTAGAATGCAATGTTACTTTTCCTTAAAAATGCAATATTTTAAACAAAAGTGCAATGTTCTTTATATTTTATATAATGTTTAAATGTTGTAATGCATGAATGCACGAGGTATCGATTTCAAGAACTAGTCATTAGAACAACACCCATCTAACTAAAAGGTCGAATACAAAGCAAAGGCAATATGTTCACTAGCTCCAACTCCTTTGGTTGATCACTTTGTTCAGCCTCTGAACCAATGTCTGCCCTAGCTCGGTGCTAATATCAGAATGTTGTTGTGGGTTCATGACCTCGTCGAACACAATCTGCACGTACTAGACAACTTTCGCAATTGGCTCTTGAAGTTAATCATTTCACAACTCTGTTTCTGGATAGCCTGGATTACTGCCCCAGCTTGATTTTCTGTACTTTGTCCTTCATTGTAGTACCTCTTTAAAACTTACGAGTAGGGGTGTGCATTATTCAGTTTTAACCGAATTAACCGACCGAATCGAATTTTTTTCGGTTAATTCGATCGGTTAATTTTAGGTAAGTTCGGTTAACAATTAATTTTTTTTATAAATTTGGTTATCAGTTAATTCGGTTCGAAATCGATTAATTAACTGAAATTATTATATATTAAATATTATATATTACATATATTTATTTTTGGTCATTGAACTTTTAAAAATTATAAAATGATTATTAAATTTTTTGATATATTATAAAATGTTCATTAAACTTTTATCAAATCAGTATAAAATGAAAGTTCAGTGACTAAAAAGGTCATTTTACCATAATTTAGTGACCAATTATGTAATTTACCCAAAATTTTATACCAAATTTTGGTTAATTCAAAAACCAACCGAATTAACCAAAATAATTTCGGTTCGGTTAATTCGGTTAGGTTAACAGTTAAAATTCTAAAAATTTCGGTTAATTCGGTTATGGTTAATTTGGTTCGGCCAGCGACCGAATTAACCGAATGCACACCCTTACTTACAAGCTGGTCTTTCAATTGTTATTTTTGATTCTGCCACTTTTCTAAGCTTCTCTTTTTTATCAGCATTTCCTTAATTGTGGTATCCTTCGGTAAATTTCATCATTTGTGGCACTTGGATATCGCCTTTAAGTTTAAAACTTTCTTTTCCCTCGAGTTCTTACTTGTCAACAACAACCCTTGAATGTCCTTCAATTTATCTGTCATCTATCTTCTTTTTGGTTATTACCGTCTTTTCGAATACTCGTCTTATTTATCTCTGTAACTGCCACTGACTATAACTTGAATTGTTGTTAAGACTTGTATAAACCTTGTTTTTTTACCACTGAAGTAGTGTAGCAAAGCATCATATTTGTCTATTGTTGGTGTCACATGTATCCTCTAGACAAGCGAACAATTATATTGGGCTTCATAAATAGGTCATGGCCCTAAACAACTTTTGATACATTTAACTGTCTAACAACAATGTTATAATCCAAAAATCTTGTTGAAAATGACTCTTCATATTCCCATCCTATGGTTCTCAAATTAAACTGGTTCTGGCAAAACTTTATCATGTTCAGAAATTTCCAGTACAACCTCGCATTAACGACACCTAGTCTCCACGTATATTGTCTTTGTTCTTGTATTGAATCTTCTCGAATCATGTCCACAGTGACATATTGTCCCCTACTTGTCTATCAGACCCTTCAGTTCTTATGACCACTGCCTATTCAACTGATCCTCGAACTAATACCTCTGATGAATGCAATGTGATGCAACATTTATCGAATAAAACACACCCACACAAAACAAAACAAAACAAAAAATGTGTCAGTATGGTGAAATAATAATGTAAGCAAAAATAATTGTTACATGAAAAAATAATTTATATTACGTAAAATTAACCAGAGAATAGTTTATTTTGCACACAAGAATAACTAGAGAAATGTATTTAAATCAGCAACACCTGTCCTAGGTCCCTGTCTGGCTCTAGTGGGGTAGGCTTCTATTACATCATGTGGGTTTCAATCTAGACTCTGGGTACTCAAACTGTCGTTACTAAACTAGTAAGACATCGCTTCGGGAGTATACGACCCCTTATAGCGGAGGCGTAACCTTACGGTGTATAAGGTTGGTATATCGGAGGACAAAATTTCGATCACGGAGCTGAATAACTCACGTAAGATCATGCCTCACTCCCACTTAAAGATGAAAAGCCCGGGTGGAAGGCTTATGCATGAATGACAATTTATATCACACAAGAAAAAGCTACCTGTATTTTTCCTAAAAATCCATCCAATAATTATGGAAAAAATAAATTTAAATTACTGTCCTAAAATGTCAAAATGCCACGCAAAATTCATTAGGCCTGACTCTCGATTTTTATAAAAAAATCCCCAGCGGAGTCGCCAAGCTGTCGCGACCATTTTTGAAATCGGCTGTGTAAAAATAGCCTGGCGATCAATCTTTTGGGAAATTAGGGTTTTCTGGCCATTTTTAATTTAATCTTGAAATTTTAGGATTTTTTGTATTAAATTAGATTTTTCTTTATTTATCCTTAAAAAATATTTTGGAGCCGCCACCGATTACTTCGAGGTAAACTGGACATCGAAAAACAAACCAGAGATTCTGTCTTAAAAATTGGGTTCGGGAGTCGGTTACGTGTAGGGAAGGATTAGCACCCCTACAAACGCCGGTTATCGGTACCTTTAATTTTACGTGGAATTTTGAATAATTATTTGAATTTAATTTATTCCATAATTATTAATTGAATTTAAATTCCGAATGCATATATCATTTTATAAGAAAATTCATTTTGTTCGAATATGAGATTAAAAGCACTCCGTTAGTTGGCACCACTATTCATATTTAAAACTGAATTTTCAACATAAAAAGTTTTTAATGAATGTGATTTTATTTTCTTGTTGATTTTAAGTATTAATCATAAAAACGCTCTAATTAATTAGTTATTTAAAACTATGAATATTAATTAATTTAATGGCTTTTATGTGAAAATGTCAATTTCTTGAACATCTTCCATATATTTAAAGCCTTTAAATTAATCATATTTCTAATTATTTGATCCTTCTAGTTAATTAAAGTTCTAGTCCTAATTAAGGCCCTAACAATTTATTAAGTCAATATTATAAGTGAAAATGTATATTAAATGTTCACCTTTAAAACCAATGTTGAGATAACACCCCATTGTAAACAATGGAACACCATTCAAATCTGGGTCCCAATGGTTCAATTTAATATACATTTAATTATCTACAATGTATCTTAATCAATTATTTAATTTTAATTAAAGACTAAATTAATATTCAATTATAAGTGGAATGTATATATAATTTATTAAAATTCATGTTGAGATAACACCCCTTTGTAAACAATGGAACATCATCCAAATTAGAATTTTAAAATTATATTTAATATGCATTTAATTACTACAATTACCTATCTTATTTAATTATTGAATCCTAATTAGAGAAACCTAACTAAGGCTCTAATAATTAATTAAATCTAAGTGTATTAATTATCTAACAAAATGTACTATATGCTAATTTTAAAATATGCAACAATCAAATAATTTAATTACATTAAATAAAACAATTAAATAAATGATTAAATTAAAACAAATTGGAACATAAAGCTACTTTTATTAATTATGGTAACTAAATTGAAAAGATACAAAACTCTAATGCCCAATTATAAATACCCAAAGCGACACAATTAAAAAGATTACAAGCCTGGAGGTTCAATTAAGGGAAATGGGGATTAAAATGAAAGAATTACAAAATTTGAGGCTCGATCTAAGGGGAAAATGTGACTAAATTGAAAGAATGTAACACTTTGGGCTAAAACCAAAGGCGACCCGAATAATGGTGCGCGGATCCTCGATCAACCAGGATCGAGCCCGCGGGTTAAGCTCGACCCGGCACCAAAACGGTGCCGCATTGCTTCGTGTATATAGGGCCAATTCTAAGTCTAACTCAGCCATTTCAAGCTCTCATCATCTCCCTCTAACTCAAACACTCTCTCCCTTCTCTGTAGAAAAACATCTCCTACCCAGAAAATACCTCAAATTCGGATCAAAATATACCATTTTCTTGAATATTCATCGTGTTCTTCATAAAAATGAAGAACACTGTTGGATGCCGCCCTCAACTGTTGTGCACCCAGCCATTAGATCCATTCCACCGCCACCAACCAAACTCCAACGTATTTCCCGGCCACCGTTTGGAAATCTCGACCACCATTTGGTTTCGACCGGCCGCCGTAAGGCGATTTTCGGTCGCCGTGCCGAAACCCTAAATTCCCAAAAATTCCATTTTTTTACTCTGATTCAACCTAAGCTGCTACCCGAATCATCTGAGCCACCCTTCTTCCCCATAAAACTACCCGAATCTCACTCTTCAACCCCTTCGGCACTCACTGACCTTACCGGCGATCTAGGATAAACTCTGACCACCATGGATTTTATTTTTTTGGCTACTGTTTTTAGATCCTAAACTACATCTAACCTATTTTTATGTTTTTAAATGCAGAGAATAAAAAGGTGATCGGAATATACCTCATTGCGAGCTTTGATGGCGGCGCAACTACTCTGGTCGTCTTCTCCGGCGTCTTTGACCTTTCCTTGTGACTGTTCGGCTCTAGTGTTCTCTTCGGTTTCCCCAAGGTATCATCCTCTCTCTTCATTATTACTTTTATATTATATTTATTATTTTTTTAGTTAATTGATGACTAATTCTTAATGAATCTGACACTTTCTCTTTCTTGTATTTATAGGGTCTGACCAAAGCTAACGTCAGCAAAACCAGGATCCCGGTGAAATGATTTGGGCGAATCCAGGAATGACACATGGACTTCTTTGGGCAAAAAAATAGATATTTATGTTTGTTGGGCTGACAATGGATTGTAAATGAGTTGTAGTTGGGCTAGTTTGGGCGGGAAAGGTTAATATAATAAGATCTTGGGCTTCAATGTGTAATTTGGGCTTTTTTATGTAATTGGACACTTGGACCGAGTTTTTTTATTTATGGACTATTTATTTATTTTTTTCATCATATTTTGGCCTTATTTTTTTATATATTTGGATATCTCGGACAAAATACAGGTATTACAGTGCCCCTTCTGGTGATTCTGAGTTTAGAATTTAGGGATAGAGTTTATAATTAAGGTATAAGAAATTAAGGGTATGTTGTATTTTTTAAACCGTAGGGCTTAGGGTTTAAGATTTGGGATTATGACTTAAAATTTAATTTTTTAGTGTTGTAGCATAAAAAAAAGTAAAAGATTTTGGTTCAATTTTGATCGGCATCGCTGTGAAATGATTTCGGCCGAGGCTGAGCCGTGTACGTGAAAACTGATGGAGCAAACATATCAGAACAAATAAAGCAGGAAGAGACGTTTAAAGTGAAGACGAAACTTCAAGGTCGCCTTCGGACATTGATTTTCATTTTATAGAGACATTGATTGTTATTACCTATGGCCTTTTGATTTTCATTACATATTTACATGAATGTTCTTGTGTTTTCGTAGGTTGACTTTCCTTGCTTAGATTCCACGTTTCCTTTATGAATCAAACCAGCTTCTTAATCTTAATGGAAGGAAGGTTATGCCCTTCATTAGCATAAAATCTTAGATAAACCTTGATGCCCAAAATATAATATTGTCTTTGAATTGGATAATCATTTTGCAAAAGCTCTCAACTTCAATACTAATACTACTATGTTTTTCAAAATTACAGTTTTTTTTTTGCTCGATCAACTTCGTATGATTTTATTAAGAGGGAATCATACAGGTAACTGTAGGGGTGTTCATTGTCGAATATCAGTGGTCCGTATCCGATCTAGTTTTTTTTTGCTCGATCAAAATTACAGTTTTTTTTGCTCGATCAAAATTACAGTTTTTTTTGGATACCCAGTTTTTCGGATCTACGATATAGTGGTCCGTATCCGATCCAAAAAAAATTAGATATCCAGATATTCGAATATCGGATAGCCGGATCGGATATTCGGATATACCGTTATCCGAAAATATATTTTGATTTAATTATTTTTTTTGAATTTGAAGTTCGTATTTATGAAAATTTTGGAATTTCGAATATAAAAAACAACAAATTGCTAAATATAACAAGATTCACATCTATAAAATTTTGATTTTTTTAATTTTCGGATATAACAAGCATTAAATTATTAAAAATAACAAAATTAATATTCATAAAACTTAGGATTTTCGGATAATTCGAAAATTAAAATATTGCGATCCATATCCGATCCGGAAAATTTAAAATCGGATCGGAAAACAAAAATCAGATCGGATCAACGGATAATCAGACTGGATCGGTCGAATCAGATATTTTTAAACACTCCTAAGCAAATGTTGGTTTGTGCCTCATTAAAAACATCCTCATGTCTAAATGGAGGAAAAAAATACCCCACACCAACAAACATAAAAGAACAAACTCCAATTAACAATGTTCAAATCACTGCCTGCACAATGATACGCCCAGCACATTATATCAACAAGGACCAGCAGCACACCCCCATACTCGAACCACGCCCTATACAATGCCACGCCCAGCCTACTGACATGCCTTTTCACCAACAAGGCCTGCACCTCATGTCACATACATGCATGAAAAAATAAAGCGCGAAAGATTTCTTCTTTTGCTAAGGCGTCAGCGAAATTATTGGCCTCTCGAAAAAATGTAAGAACCTATGAGCCGTTTTACGACCTTACTTTTTCGGAGGGTCGGCGGGACATGAGAGCCTCAGCTCATGCATCGATTTACCGAAATCACCTCCGCTCCATACAAGATCGATCAATTGAAGCGAACGCCTCTCACAAACGCCACTGTCGTTTGTGTACATGCAGCACCCAACCAATTACTATCTTCAAATTTGATTCGAGCACCAAACTATGCGTCGACCCCCTAAACATGGACAAGGCAAACTCAATTGAACCAAGCAGACAAGAAAAAAGAGTCAAGATTCGACTCTCAGAATCTCGGAGCACCCATCCAAAACCTGTCGAGCCTGGTTTACTTCGGACGAAACCATCAACATTAAATTTCAAGACTCCACATAGAGGTGACTCCCAACACACACCCTCCCGACGCAAGACACATATAAGGACAACTCCATCACATCGCCTCACTAATATTAATACCCTCACGTGCAACCTTAACCCAATAATAAGTGCGTAACTTTACCAAAAAGTAGACTTCAGCCATTGGCAAACGATTGTTATTAAAAACAATGTCATTACGCCATAACCATAATGACCACAATAATGTCGCGACACAAGACACCCGCCATTGGCGTTTCACATTAGAAAAGGAATCGTAAAAATTTGGTACAAAAAACTCCCAAAACGAACGTGGTAAAAGCAAGCTTACCCCACCATAACCGAAACCAGTCCCAAAATTTGCTGCAAACATGTACATGAATATAGTAGGTGGGCAATGTCCTCTTCTTCCGTCTCACACCACACATAAAGGCCTTGGTTATCACCGAGTGGAATCCCGTGCGCCTTCATGAAAACAAACGTTTGCAAACGGCGAATCCAAATAAATCATTAAAATGCTTGAACCTTAAGAGGAACAAGAATTTTTCAAGCAAAGCAGCCCCCAAAATCACCATTCCCCACCATGTCCAACATAAGCAACCGCGACACAGTTCGAATAGAAAACTTCCCATGCGCATCCGACTTCCATATTAAAACATCACTATAACCATCTTGAATCCACACTGCACGCACCAAAGTACGCAACTCCTGGAGCAAATGTTGTTCAAAAACATGAAGTCCCCTTCGAAAGAATGACATCCAATTTGAATGCAAAAAAGAACTATGGTTGGCATACTCTCGCACCAATGCCACTTTATTCACCGTGATCGAAAATAGTCTCGGATATACATCCTTCAATGGTTGTTCAATACACCAAAGGTCAAACCAAAACAAAACGTTACATCTATCACTAATCTTCCAAAGGAAATTCGAGATATCCATATATGCATTCATCCCCTCGTTACAAGCAGAATATACAATTTGCCTTCGGACCGTTGACATCGAACCTCGTTTAGTGGTGTTGAACCGCCATCATTGCACACTTGCACCATATTTAGCGACAATTAACGACCTCCACATCGAGTCCTTCTATGTGGCATATCTCCAAGACCATTTGGATAACAACGCTAAGTTATGAACTCGTAAATCCGTCACCCCAAGACCACCAAGACATCGCAGCCGACACACAACCTCCCAACTAACACGACTCAGCCTTCGTTGCATCCCCAGCCTTCCTTGGTTAAATGAGGTACAATTACAGTTTTAATCCCCCTTAAATATTAATAATTAAAAGTAAGTCCTTTATAGTTTTTAAATCAACAATTCAATAGGCTTAAATAAAAAGTTAATTTTTTATTCTCCCAAAAATTAACAATTCAATTTAACTATTTTAATAAAAAAATAGTTTTGACCCTAGAATTATTTGTCTCCACAAAATTTTATTGAAATAAATAAATATTCCTCCATATAAGACTATAATAAAGACAATAGGCTTCCCCACCAGCCACCACCACTCATTTTGGAATTCTTTTCTAGTTTTTAAATTCATTACCCCCCCAAAGAGGAGAAAAATATAATTATGTAGGGACAAATATGGTTAGTCTTTTTGATTTTGTGACAATTAAGTATATGAATTCTTTTTAGTAACCTTTATTTATTTATTTGTTTTTTGGTGCGGTGGAGAATATACTTATGATTCTGGAGAAAGGAAAGTTGAAGCCACCAGCTGAGACCTACTTCCATGAATGTTTATTAGGAGTAAAACGAAAGTGCAGGAGGTGGACATTTGTAAAACAGAGAGCCAAAATTAAAAACATCATGGGAAGAAGACAGATTAATGATGGAAACATAATTTGCATTCAGTGTGCTGTCTTCTTTGCCATGTTATGCTAAGATCCAAAGCAAAAGCTCTTGTTTTCAGCATGTACTAAAACCTACATCTCTGGGACTAGGTTCTCGCATGATTCATACCAATACCATTGAAGCTGCCTGCAACCAATTACAGCGACTCGTTTCATGGGACCAAGTTTGGTCATCAAGGCACGTGGTTGATGCGCTATCACTAACATCTGAGTATCTGATATGAATTGAACCCAGTGTCCCCAATCAGCTGAACCTCTCATGTTTTCTCTCAATACAACGTGTTTATTTGCATCCTTATGAATTTACATCAAAACCTCACTCTATTGTGTTGCATTTTGGTGTAACTTTAGACTCATTCAGAATTATATTGCATTTATCTTTGAAAGACCCATGTCTTGTCCGAGCAAAATCAAAATGGAGAAATTGGGTGGATGCGGGAAAGGGGAAGATCACAGGGATGCAGAAATCTGATGGGTTGCGATGGTGAACTTCCTCCCACATTGAAAAGGATGTACCCATATGGCTCTATATACCATTTCTGTCAGCCCCCAGCATTCCTGTCGTATTTTTTAACCCTTGAGTTTCTTTAATATGAATCAATTTGATATTTAAATTTGATTTTTTTTCTCAAATTGACACACGGTACTGATGTGATATTTTAACAACTAATTAAGTTGTGACACATGACACTCGATGATATATATGATAATAACATAATTAATTATTGAAGTATCACATCAACGCAAGTTCTTGTACGATTCAAAAAAATCCATATAAACATGATTGATATATTAATCATTTTATCTCACTTGATAATAGATTTTTTAGAATAAAAAGAACGTAAAGTAAGACGTTTATTGCTTTTAGATTCCATAGTTTTAATCAACATGATTTATTTAAAATTTAAAATGCATTTTGTGATATTTGTTATATTATGTTTAAAATTATTTGACCAGTCAAACTAAATTAAATTTATAATATTTGAGAATATAATATACATCTTATAAGCATCTTAGCAATGATTAGTAATATTGAATTTTCTTAGCTTATAAAACGGTCAAAATGAATAGCATTGATTATAATACTCTCACTTGATTAATTTATAAATATTCTTTTTTGTCCCTTTCCCTTTCTCTAGATCACACATTGACTTTGAATTTAATATTAATAGTTTGAATTGAAGTTAGCCCAACCCAATGAAGCTAAGGAAACTTAATCATTGACTCAAATGTGTGTTTTTATAAATATTTATTAATCTAATATCTGTATAATAACAAAATTAGAAAAATTAATCCAATTGAACTTATCAAACCAACCTAATAAAATATCGGAAGTTTCATCGATTCAAACTTTCAATTCCCTATTTTATTTGATTGCCGAGAGTTAAATTTGCTA
This sequence comes from Hibiscus mutabilis, assembly GCA_019671005.1. Classification (NCBI taxonomy): domain Eukaryota; kingdom Viridiplantae; phylum Streptophyta; class Magnoliopsida; order Malvales; family Malvaceae; genus Hibiscus; species Hibiscus mutabilis. Next base: position 4,668 of record JAGYYJ010000451.1, on the reverse strand, counting down.
AGCAAGTATATTTGGTCGGTTAGCCAAGCTGCTCATCTTTGTTCTCTCATTTCTCTTAGATCATAAGTTCCAGACCCACTTAGAACACTTCTAGAATCTCTCTTCCTCTCCTCTCTAGGTAATATTAGGTTTGTAAAAAAAAAAAAAGAAAGTTAAATTTGTTACTATATCAATTACAGTTATGTAAAATTTAAAAAAAATTAAAACCATGATTAACTATTTTTAATTATCCGCCTTTGAAATTAAAATAACTAAATTGCTTTTTAAAGGGACCAATTTGTCCATTTCAAAATTGAGAGAAATAAAACATGTATTTTTACTTAGACAAATTTTTTATGTACCATTTTGTCACCGACAAAAGAAGGTGGGGAATGATTAATTTAGCCTAATGTATTCATGGACTGCATTATCTTCATTTAAAAAAAATAGTGCATGCATCCTTAATCTTTAAACGCATGATCAATTTTTCAAAAAAAAATTAATACCCAAACATCGTAAAAAATGACTTCATTAAAATGCAAACAAAAGGACAAACAATAAATCTATGCGATTATCTTTAATTAGTTGATATATTCATGTCTTGTTTTATTATATAAATATTAACGTAAGAAAAAATAATTATATAAGTACATGAGTTAGGTTAGATGAGTAAAAATATTTGAACTTATATTAGCCAATAAAATTAGTTTATTGTTAACTTATGTACCAAGAGATGTTCGAGTTGAGCTACGTTAGATGCATTGGGTTCTTATAATTAATAGGAACATATAAGCCTAAACTCACAATTTAATTATTATAAAATTTATAATTCAAATTCCATCCCATAAAACTCATTAACTTTATCCTCGTTTCCCAAATTTTAAGAATCATTGAACCAAGATGAAAAATATAAAAGTCAATCATGTTACCATCTTTGTTCCAATTCACGAATCAATGCCATTTCACATATATATATATATATATATATATATACAAACTATCAATCATGACATGCATGCATCAATAGTGGATGGAATATGTAGAAATATATTGGATTGTTATATGTAGACCTGGTAAACTTGACCCGAGACCTGAGAACCGAACCGAATTACTTGAACTGAGACCCGAAATTGACCTGAACACGATAACTCGAATTTGATTTGAAACCCGAAATAAACCGAGCCGAAACAGAATCGAATTTCAGTTGAACTGAAAAATGACCCGAACCGATTTTCAACTAAACAGAATGGACCCGAATCGATTTTCAACCGAACCGAATGGAACCAAACCGATTTCACCTGAACCGAAAGCAACCGAACCGAAGGCAACCCGAAATTAAGAAAATATATTAAAATAAATAAATAAAGATGAGACGTGAACTGTCGTACAACTTATCAACAAGTCAAATATACATGCTATATAAAGACATATATAGGGTGGAAAAACCTAACTCGACCTAAAAACCCGACTAAAACCGATCGATCTCCTATTAACCCGATATTGACCCGACCCGAAATCAACCGACCCGAAAGTCAACCAAACCGAAAATCAACCAACTCGATGTCATGACCCGATACCCGAACCGAGATCACCATAGACCCGAACTAAAACCGAACCATACTCGAACCGAACCGAACTAAACCAAATTTAAACTGAATGCAGTCAGAACCGAAATTACCCGAACCGAATGACCCGTTTGTCACATATAGTTATATGGTCTACCGACAAAATGAAGGAAGGAAGTAAATTAATAGGAATATATATAAAATAATAATATCATTTGAATGAAATAAGGCCAAAGTTCCTGTCCGTCCCTAGATTTGCGTAGGGTTATCAAGACATTCATGCATGCATCAGCATGAAGGAGAAAAGAAGGGCAATTTTAAATCAATATTTATTTTTTATTATTTAATTAGAAGGATGACCTCATCTAAGATTATCTGGAAAAAATGATCTTTAAATTGTTTACGTTAGGCGAACTCGCTTTTTATAGGACTGGACGCAAGTTTCGTGTTAAGTTGTAAAAAAATAATTTACTGTGTTTTTTTAACATAAAACTCTCTTTCTATAGGACGCGAGTTTAAAACTTACTTATTGAATAACGCGATTTACATTACATGAACTAGCAAGAGTCATTTTTTTAAATAATCCTAGATGAGGGTTATTTTTTAAATTAATTAAATAAAATGTATATTCATTTAAAATTACCGAAAAGATGATGAGTGTCTAACGCAAAGCATTCATCCATGCATATGAATATATGATCATGTGTATATCTAACAGTATGGTAATGAAAATTGATGGATCAAATCCCGAAGAGATGCTGATATGTCGAGGATTTTGTTAGATCTGGTTGGTGAATGAGACAAGACTTCTACTTCTACTCCACCTTACGTACGTCTTACATTTGACATAAAATTATTACATATGGGAAATAAAATCACTATCCTTCCTCTTTACGAGATCAATATCTCCTTCTCATGATGATCGAATCAAATATATTATTATCAAAGGGAGATTAGGAATTTACATAAAATAATCAAGTAAATTTCACGCTCGCCAGTTATGTTTTGTATTATTTGTTCATTTTCCCTTTCCTTTTCCCATTATTACAAAAAGTGTACATACACATCTAGGTTTATTCAAGGGCCGAGTTATCCATCTAAACTTAAGGGTCCGTTAGAAATTTAGGAGGATTTGAATAAAAAAATTAGACCCAAAATACGACATTGTATAAAAATAAGTTTATTTAAAGTCAATCTTCAACATTTAAGGCTCAAGTACAGATCAACCCATTTCTGAATTTATAATATAATGTATTGTTTTATTTTATATATCATATAATTTATATAACGCAAAAAATGATTTTATATAATATATAGTGTTATAACTAACGTAAGCAGTAAAAAAAATGTCAAGTTATCCATATATAAAAAGTCAAAAACAAATTTAACAAAAATACAGACATACTTTGACAAAATTTAAGGCCCACATTTCAAGTTAGGTTAGATTTAAGTAAACATGAAATATGATCATTTCGTGGTCATGAACACCTCTACCCACATCTCAAAGATTTTGTTAATAAGTATTAAAATCTTTTTTAATATTTATTTATATATATATTTTTATATTCAATACACTGAAAATGATAAACAACCTATTAAAACATACATTGGATTTAATCATATCATTTAAAGCGATTATATTACTTCACTAAAAAAAAAGATATTCATCATATAGTAACACATTGTCTTGATTGAAAAAACATCCTTGTGTATAGGATTTGATAAGCCTGTTTTAGCTTACAAATGTTTGTTGAGTGTGGACATCAGCTTTGTTAGAAGCTTTTCTTTCCTTTTTCTCGAGATGATAAACATTCTAAATCCAACCAAAATGGAATACGATACAAGTGAGGGACTGAAGAAATAAAAATGAAAATGGAGACAATAAAGCAATAAGTGCAGGCACATAGTGGGGTTATATAACCGTATAGTCTTGTAGATTGGGACGGGAAAGATTTTGAGACAGAGGAAAACAAACAACCTAGACAATAATACAAATGCCAGGGAGTGGGACCTAAACATATATAACATTAAAAAAAAAAACTATGTATATAAATATGCAGGATGACAGACTACTGCTTTATGATTAGGTAAGTTGTAGTGTGAAAGGATATTAGAGATTTTATTCTTAAGATCCAATGTATCATATGGAGCATGCTCATTTTGATTGAGCTTCATTTTAATATCATTCCATCGATGTAGTTGGGTGTGAGATTTAGATTTAAAAATATGTATTATGTTGATATCTTAAATTAATTTTTTAAAATTTTAATATTTTGAAACTGAAATAGTTTCAATACTTGTTGGCGTTGACACGTATCTATACCATTGTTCAATGTTCATGTAAAGATAGCTATGACATAAATTTTTTTGGTATAATAGTATTTGAAGTCTTTTTAGTTTAAATAGTATTCAAATAAGTTTTTCGCCTCTTCTAAATTTTAAATTTAAAGATTTAATAAACCTCTGTCCTCCCAGTGTTTGATCCTAACTTTGTTCTTGAGTATAATCCTTATTTCTTTGTTTAACTTCTATTCTGATACAATATTATTGAATTCTGTTCGATTATTCAAATAATCAAATGTAGCGTAGCATCTTGTACTACAATTAAAATTTAAAAGCAATGTAGATAATAAACAAAATAATTTAAAGAAAAACGTGATCGGATACGAAAATTTTAGTTGATTTTTAATATTAATTATTTGTGTTTTCCAAAAAAAATTTAAAATTATTTTTACAGTTCAATAATTTACCTGCATTTAACTTTAGAATAAAAGTTGACGAGACCACTCTCAAGAATAAATACCATAGAAGATGGCTAAGAAATCATTCAAAATAAAATCTTAGTAAAGCCTAAATTCCATTGCGGACCATGCATGGATTCCTCATCAAAGATGCTCAAATCTACTTCCAAGATAAAAAGACATTCACTTAAAGATGCTTCAAATATTCAATATTATTTCAAAAAATGCCTTTTTAGTGTCACGTAAAGCAAAAATGTACCATGTCAGTGATTAGGGACGAAGCCAAGATATTAAGTTAAGGATTAAAGTATGTTAACTAACTATAGGAAATAAGAGACAAAATCAAAATAAACTAAAATTAAGAGGTCTAAATGGATAGATTT
>JAGYYJ010001111.1:0-79770 GCA_019671005.1 Hibiscus mutabilis | reverse complement strand
AAATGCTAATGCTTTCAGGAGATATCGCTCTCCGTGTAGGCCTAGCAAGTACCTTCGGGTCATTTTATTTACTTTATCTGGTATCGACTTGTTTTCTTTTCGCTTTTGTTCTTTTTCTCATACATCATTGCATTTGCATCGCATAAAGGTACTGGATCAAGTGGTTTGCCTGATCAGAAAGTCTTTCACTATGGAAAAAAGGTGTCTTAGGAAAGAAGAGCTTAATTTGTCGATCGGACATTGGTCGAAAATCAACCAAAAATCCAAGGGGACGATCGCCTAACGAACGCGTAATAGCCGGATACACCTATGTGAGTCTCCAACAACGACTTGTGGGATCTTCAAAGCATTTGGGAAAGATGGGACCGAAGGCTACAAGACTTATTTAGCGATAGTTATGGCGACATCGCGCAGCTATTATATGTTCGGATTAACCAGCCCTACTCCGAGCTATAGTCCGGTTTTGGAATCGGCTTTTTGCTCGCTTCACCTTCAATGGGCAAGACATGATGCCTACGGTAGAAGAGTACACCGCTTTACTTAACCAGAAAAATATTCAGAAGATTGGATCTACGCCAAGCCTCCAAGGAATCGGAATTACACTGCGAAACTCAAAGCCTTTGCAGGAATGAGTGATGATTGGGTTAGTGGCCTCCTTCAAATCCGAGAGATAATACGCTCTTTGCATGGGAGAGTATTCGGGACATCATATCGACACATCCGCATTTGAGGCAAAGAAAATGGACTTATTCGCTTTAGGAATATATGGCTTGGTGATCTTCCCAGTAGTACTGGAACATTGACATAGCCATTCTCGATTTGTTCGAACGGGTAAAACGGAAAGCAAACCCGGTACCAGCAATTTTGGTCGAGACTTTCATTTCCTTGAACGCTAGCCAAAAACATGAAGAAGGACGTTTTCGAGGATGCGCACAGCTATTACAAGTATGGATCCGAGTCACATGTGGAAGACACCGACGCTGGTCCCGCCGGGGATATCTTTCCAAGGTTTTTCGCTTTACGAGAATACTTAGCAAAGGAATGGCGAAAGATTTGAAAACAAAAATGTGGACCAGTTTTCTTCAGAACATTCAAGATGAAGACATAGCATGGAGGGTCCCATGGCTCGGTAAAAGTCAATTATTTTCTATACTGATTGTGGTGACTTCAATTGGCTGATGATGTTAGGATTACATGGAGGGATCGCTTGTGCTCCACTTTTAGTGTCTCGACAGTTCGGATCACGGCAGCTTCATTCCCAATACCGCCGATTAAGCCAAACTAAATTTCTTTTCAAAGGAGAGTTCAAAGGAAAAATTGCAGACCATCATGAGGGCTGGGATCATTGTTATCGGATCGGGGTGGAAGGAGACACTGAGCACATGACTACCCCGAGACACGATCTTTGGAGACGTTTGAGGGTTAATAATGTGATTCCCGAATCTAATCAAGGACCAACAGTGTCACTCGAGGAGCTGACAAGGGTGGTACCGTCCGAAGCCGATATCTTAAGGAGTGAGCTCGAGGAAGTTAAAAAGAAAATGGACATTCAACAGACCCAACACGCGAGCGAACTCTATAAGGCAAGCCTAGAAGTCGACGAGCGGGAGGGGATCATTAGGCAACTGAAGAAATTAAATGCAGATTTGAATGACAAGAATACTCTTTACCAAAAAGATGCCCTCCTGTTACAGGCAAAAATACAAAAGGCCGGCCGGAGTCAGTTCATAGCTGTGGAAAAAGAAAGAATGAACGGCATCCGTTTGTTGGAAGAAGAACGAGAAATTAACAAAAGAGCGATCGAGAGAGATTGAAAGCTGTCGTTTGGCTATGGAGGAAGAAAAACGGTCCGCCAAGAAGGCCATTGATCAAGAGAGAGAAAGATTCAGACAAGAAGTCAACAAAGGAAAACAAGCTGTTCATCATGAGAGAGAAAGTGTCGCCGTATGGAAAAGAAAATCCATGAATAGCCGAAATGCATCATTAGAGATGCAGAAACAGACGATGACACTCTTCAAAGTTTGAGGCAAAGCCAAAGTCAAAATGATGAATTAAAAGAAAAGATGGCGGAAGTCGAACACTCACTTCGGATGTACTTGCAGAGGAATAATTTCGCGAGCTGCAAGAAAGAGAACGCGAAGTGGGTGTATTACGAGCACGAATCGGATCCCTCGAAGCAGTTGTGGAGGATTACAAGGAAAGAATTAATGTGTTCGAGGATGCTGCAGCCGGGGGGGACACCTATTAGCAGAAGAGATTACGCGACGCTGCTCGAATGATACAGGACAGGGACCAGTACTATGCAAATCTAATGGTGGACATACAAATGAGTCAGCAGACACGTAAATGATTTAGCCGTCGAGGCTGAGACACTCAGACCTTTTATAGCCCCGGAATGGAAGAAGCTCCTAGGTTCCTCAAGCTGCTCAAGGCAATTGGAAAGTTAGGGGATAGAGCTAGAGTCTATCTATAGGACTCTGTGTTATAATTAGATCTTTTGTACTAGGGATCTTTACTTTGTAACACGAATTTTGTTGTAATCAAGACCCTTTAATTCCCGTAAAAAGTAATTCAAAAGGGTGATTACCAGCGAAACGAAGACTGTCCGCATGCATTCTTGCATTTGCATCATAACATTTGCATCATTGTACATGCATTTATTTTTACAACCATATTAACAAAGATGAATATTGTGGCATTCCAAAGTGTTAACCCGTAATCATTCATCACATATACTTTACCCTACTACAAAGAAAGCTCATGGAAGAAAGAATAATCAATCTAGAAAGAGGGCGAGAGAGCTCGAGTCAAGGCTTGAAGAGGCCCAGAGAAGCCTTAGTGATCAGATTGCACACCACAAACTTCAATAGTATCTGACATAACGGCATTGCTGGCGAAAAGTCTCGGAAAACGAGTAGAAGGAGAAAATATTCCAGAGCCAGAAGGTACCCCGGCTCACTTCAAGGTTCAACCAACTGCACCAAACCAGGCTAGGAAGATGTATATTGACCCTACAGGAATGTCTTCCACTTTCAAGTAGGGCACCGAGACTCAACCCCTTGATACCGAAGTATTGTATGAAGAAGAAGTGCCGGACCTAAACATGGTCGAAAAGATCAGGAATGAGGTAGAAAGAAAGTGGGAAGAAAGATTTCGCCTCATGGAAGAAAAATTTAAAGCGTTACAATCAAATGAAGAATCAGAAATAACGCTAGTGATCTAAGTCTAGTGTCCGATCTTGTCTTGCCACCAAAATTCAAAACGCTTGAGTTTGATAAATATGACGGAACCACATGTCCTTCCTCGCATACATAACGATGTATTGCGAAAAAATGGCGGCTTACCATAAAGATGAAAAGCTACCGATCCACTTGTTTCGGGATAGTCTAACTGAGCAGATTACGTTGGTATACTCAGTTAAGCAAAGCAAATGTCAAGACATGGAAAGATTTGTCTAAAGCATTTTTCGAGCAATACAAACATGTAACATACATGATCCCTAGCAGAATTATGCTAGAAAATATGGGGCAGAAGTCCAATGAAAGCTTGCGACAATATGCCCAAAGGTGGAGAGAAGTGGCCGCCCAAATCCAGCCACCTATCCCGGAGCATGAAATCACGCCATTATTTGTCAACACTCTGAAAGGGGCACTCTTGATCGCCTCATCAATAACACAACACGTGTTTCGCCGACTTGATCAGATCGGGAGTCTCTCGAACTAGCAATCAAGAGCGGCAGAATTGATGGTGGGGAAGGGTCTCAAAAGTACAACAAGAGAAGTGAAGTAAACACCACCAGTACCTATACCGCCAAGAACTTCACAGTCTCACAGCCCCAAGCACCTGTGGGAAAAACGCAAAATTCAATCAAAGAGATGAAAGAGTCACCGAAAAGGATAAAGAGAGGAGAACTTTCACTCCCCTACCGTTTCATACTCGAACTTTATTCCCGGTTGTATGAAGCGACTTGGTCCGACCATACATCGTTAATCCCGTCAATCCACCCTTCCCGCCTTGGTATAATCCAAGCGCACATTGCGACTATCATGGCGGTATCCTGGACACCCCACCGAGAACTGCCTTGCCTTCAAAAAAGCTTGTGCAAAAACTTAATTGATTCCGGGATATTGAAGTTTGAAGAACCTAGCGTAGCCAACAACCCACGCCTAATCATGGGAAACAGAGGGGTAAATGCTATAGAAGAAGGTTTTACCAGAGGATAAAGGATGACGTGTCGAAGTCAAGTCTCCTTTACGGTGGGTATTTCAACAGATTCGCATGGCTCGTATGATCAATAAAGGCATGATAATAAGGCGTAAAAGAATGTGGAAAGTATTGCGAATTCCATCAGACTGAAGGGCATGATATCCAAGAATGTGATGAGTTCAAGAAATTGGTGCAGAAGTTGATAGATGGAAAACAAATTGAATTCTTCGAGGAACCCATGGGGAAGGGATTAGACGTACACATGACAGATACCCCCAAAACTAGATATGGGAAGGATAGGCCTTTCATCATCTCTCCCAGAGTAGGGAATGCAGGTGTCTCCCAAGGAGAAACCAGCAAGATAAATCCGAAGATCGTCATTTCAGCACCATCTCCATTCCCATTCAAAGACATGCGACAAATTCCCTGGAATTATGCCGCGAATGTGACCATGACAGAAAAGTCAAAACACGAGCAGGTAAAAGAGCCTGCGCTGGAAGACCAACAAAGCCAAAATAATGTGAACGTTGGTGAGGCAGGCCATTTCACCAGGAGCGGCCGATGTTATTCCTCCGAAGCTTTGAGAGCAAATGAAAAAAGATAGGTGAAAGAATACAGCAGCTTAGCCCTCGCATGATATTTGGAGAAGAACCTCCCAAAGGATAAATGAACTGTGAATCGAGGCCCGTGCCAAAGAATTTCTAAAGTTCTTGAGACATAGCGAGTACAAACGTAGTGGAACAACTACGGAAGCAACCGCCAGGATCACAATCTTTGGAATTACTCTTGAGTTCGAGAGAAGCATCGGGAGACACTATTAAAAGTGCTGAATCAAACTTTTGTGCCCCGGACATTTCCGTAACAAATCTGGACATGATAGTGGGGCATATTATCGCTATAATCATATCACGTTCAAAGGATGATGAGATCCCGAAGAAGGAAGGGTCCACTAAAGCCCTTAACATCACTACCCACTGCAAAAGGGTATGTATTACCAGCGCGTACTAATCGACAACGGGTCAGCATTGAATGTCTTGCCTATGATAACCCCGCAAAATTACCAATAGATAGTTCGCACCTAAAGCCTTGCTACAACTCGGTAAGGGCCTTCGATGGTATGCAAAAAGGAACAATGGGGAAAATTGAGATACCCCTATTGATCGGACCAACCAAATATGTGATCGATTTTGTGGTAATGGACATAAAACCATCTTACAAATGCTTGTTGGGAAGACCGTGGATCCACTCCACAGAGTTGTCCCATCATCATTGCATCGAAATTAAAATTTGTAGTTGAGGGCAAATTGGTCACGAGAGGCAGAGCATGAATTTGTTGCTTCCGTGACATCGACACCCCCTACATTCAAAATGATGAAGAGGCTGCAGAATGCTCGTTCGAGCATTAGAACTAGTAAATGCCACATTCGTTTGAGGGGAAACCGGATCCCCTACCCTAGGTTATCTAATTGTACCAAGATGACCATCGCAGAAAACTCGGGGGCCGAGGAGCCAAATTAGGAAAAAGGTTGGGGAAGAAATTACAAGGAAACCTGAGACCCAAGAATATCATTACCAAGAAGGATTGTTTCGGGCTGGGTTACCAACCAAGTGTCCAACAGAAGAAAGAAGAATATAAGAGAAAAGAGGAACAAAGGAAAGCTAGATCTAAAGGAGAAGACATTCCGTGGAGGTCGATGTCCTTTCCTAGTTTAAAAGCCACTTTCATCTCCGAGGATTCTACCGCCAGTCAAGATATTGGAGAGACAATGAAGAAAAATGATGAACTTGGCCAGGAGGAAATGATCAGTAAAGCATTTGAAGGGATGTGCATCAACATGATAGCTGAAGAGGACCGAGGTAGCAAAATGTTGACCAACATCCGCCCTTGCCATCCCGGGGAGACACTCAATAACTGGAGCTGCATTGATTTACCTGTAGTTTTTAGAAATAGATCAGAGTAATGCTCCGAATCAACCTTTTGTTTTTGCCCATAGACAATGGGGATCTCTTGTATGGGGCACCTATGTTAACTTTTTGATTGAAATGAAATATCCCCACTTTCTTAAAAAAGGCCAAAGTCTCATTTATTCCATTCATACATTCTTCATATTCATTCCCTTCATGTAAAGCCGTCTCTTTCCCAATACAATTCATTCTCATTTAATGCAGGTCGCTCATGATCGACGATATGAATGATACTGGATCCAATCCTGGAGTAAGTTTCAAAAACCCTGAGGTTTCAGAGGAAACGGAGGGAGGATATGATGATATAGAAATTGAGGTCCCAGAAGAATTAAAGAGAATGGTGGACGACGAAGAAAGGCAGATTATGCCCCACCAAGAAGAAACAGAAATTGTCAACTTAGGGACTGAAGAAACGAGAAGAGAAATAAAAATAGGAACGACGATTTCCTCAAAAACCAAGCATGAACCGATAGCCCTGCTTCAAGAATTCAAGGATGTCTTCGCCGGACTTATCAAGATATGCCGGATTAAATACCGACATAGTGGTGCACAAATTGCCAACAAAGTCGGAGTGCAAACCAAGATCAAAGAAAAACTTCGAGAATGAGGCCGATATCTTTGTTAAAGATCCGAGAAGAAGTGAAAAAGCAATTTGATGCTGGATTCTTGAAGTAGCCAAATACCCCGAGTGGGTTGCAAACATTGTACCAGATTCAAAGAAAGACGGGAAAGTTCGTATGTGTGTAGATTATAGAGATCTGAATCGAGCTAGCCCAAAAGACAACTTCCCTTTGCCACATATTGACACGCTGGTTTGACAACACCGCAGGACATTCATGGTTTTCCTTTATGGATGGCTTCTCAGGATACAACCAGATAAAGATGGATCCTAACGACATGGAGAAAACCACATTCATAACCATGTGGGGCACTTTTTGTTACCAAGTAATGCCATTTGGGCTAAAGAATGCAGGGGCAACGTACCAAAGAGCAATGGTGACTCTTTTCCATGACATGATGCACAAAGAAATAGAAGTATACGTCGATGATATGATTGCCAAATCTCGAACAGAGGAAGAGCACCTACAGAACTTAAAGAAACTATTCCAAAGACTACGGAAGTACCAACTAAGGCTCAATCCTGCCAAGTGTACCTTCGCCGTTACTTCTGGAAAACTCCTAGGGTTCGTAGTAAGCAGAAGAGGGATTGAGATTGATCCCGATAAAGTGAAAGCCATCCAGACCTTTCACCACCCCGCACGCAAAAAGGAAGTTCGCGGTTTCCTAGGGAGGCTGAATTATATCTCTCGTTTCATTTCCCAATTAACCAATCAATGCGACCGGTCTTGGACTTCTTAGAAAGAATAATTCTGGCGTGTGGGATGAAGAATGTCAAAAGGCCCTAGAAAAGATCAAAAAGTACCTGACAAATGCTCCAATTTTAGTCGCACCGGTACCCGGTCGACCACTAATTCTCTACCTAACAGTCTTCGAGAATTCAATGGGATGCATACTAGGGCAACACGATGAGTCAAGAAAGAAGGAGCAAGCCATCTATTGCCTAAGCGAAATTCAACGATTGCGAAACACGGTACCGCCAAAGGCAGAATCGTGTTGCGCTCTAGTTTGGGCTACCAAGCGACTCAGCAAAGACTGTTGTACCATACTACCTGGTTGATATCCAAGCTAGACCCATTAAAGTTCCTAATGGAAGCGCCAAAGACTAACGGGAAGGATGGCTCGATGGCGGATGCTCTTATCCGAATTCGACATCGTATATGTCAATCAAAAAGCCGTAAAAGGGAGTGCCGTGAGCAGATTTCCGGCAAGTCGTGCTTGGATGACTATGAGGCATTGAACTTTAGTTTCCCATTTAAGACTTGATGTGCATTACAACCGAAGAAGAGATTTCGATGATGTGTCATGGAAACTTTACTCTTGACGGAGCCTCCAACGCCCCGGACATGGGATAGGGCGCGAGTGCTAATCTCACCGAGGACGTATATTATCCTTTCACCAGCAGATTGGAATTCTTCTGCACAAACAATATAGCTGAATACGAAGCTTGCATCATGGGATTAAACTCAGCCATCGAGAGAAAGGTTAAGGAACTTGAGTGTTCGGAGATTCGTCCCTAGTCATTTACCAATTGCGCGGGGAGTGGGAAACTAGAGACCCGAAGTTGGTCAAATATCACAAATTAATCCAAGAGCTCGTCAAAGAGTTCAAAAGGTCAGCTTCAATTACCTACCCCGAGAAGAAAATCGGATGGCGGATGCGTTGGCAACCTTGGCATCCATGTTTAAAACAAACACCGGGCGGAAATGAGACCCATTGAGATGCGTAGACATTTGAAATGCCTGCTCATTGTTGTAATATACAGAAGAGATTGACGGAAATCCATGGTACTATGATATCCTGCAATATGTCAAGCTCCGAAAGTATCCGTAAGGGGCAAACGACAATGACAAAAAAACACTTTAAAAAATGGCAACGAAATATGTCCTAGATGGGGAGATCTGTATAGGAAAAGTCATGATCAAACATTGCTGAGATGTGGATGCCCGGGGAGGCGAAGGAAATCTTAGCCAAGTACATGACGGGATCTGTGGAAACGACGCCAACGGGTTGTCTATAGCCCGAAAAATTATGAGATACGGTTATTTCGGTTGACCATGGAGGGAGATTGCATCGATTACGCCAGAAATGCCACAAATGCCAAATTTATGCTGACAAAATTCATGCACCCCATCGCCTCTACACACCATGAATTCTCCGTGGCCTTTCGCAGCATGGGGCATGGACGTTATCGGGCGATCCATCCGAAGGCCTCAATGGGCACCGTTTCATTTTGGTCGCCATAGACTACTTCACTAAGTGGGTGGAGGCAGCATCTTACGCCAATATCACCGTGACTACAGTTTGTAAGTTCTTAAGGAAGGAAATTATTTGTCGATACGGATTGCCGTAGAGGATCATCACCGATAATGCTTCCAATCAACAACAAAATGATAAAGGACGTGTGCACTCAATTCAAAATAACACACCATAATTCCACAGTCTATCGTCCTAAAATGAATGGAGCAAAGGGAAGCGGCAAACAAAAATATAAAGAAGATCATAGCGAAAACTACGGATACCTACAAGGATTGGCATGAGAAGTTACCTTTCGCCCTTTTCGCCTATAGGGCGTCCATTCGCACATCAACGGGGCAACACCCTACTCCTTGGTGTATGGTACCAAGCAAGATACTCCCAATTGAGGTAGAGATTCCGTCCCTCCGAGTCTTAAACGAAGTAAAACTGGAAGAAGCTGAATGGGTGCAGGCGAATCGACTAGCTAAATCTCATTGACGAAAAAGACTAAAAGCCATTTGTCATGGTCGATGTACCAAAAGCGGATGGTTCAAAGCTTACAACAAAAAGGTGCGCCAAGAGAATTCAAAGAAGGGGATCTGGTACTCAAGAGAATCCTCCCAATCCGAAAGATTCTCGAGGAAAATGGATGCCCAATTGGGAAGTACCATACGTCAGAAAGAAGGCCTTCTCGGAGGAGCCCTAATCCTAACAGAAATGGACGGGGACGAGCTGAAAAATCCGTAAATTCGATGCCGTCAAGAAATACTATCTCTAAAAAAAAATGGAGAGCTCGGGATGAAAACTCAAACCGGGCGTCTTGAAGCAAAGGAAGGACTCGAGTTGAAAACCCGCAAAGGGCGGCTCGGGTAAGTTAAATATCCAAGAGAAGAGTATCCCCATGAGCATCATGAAGAGGAAGCTTGAGCAAAAATTCTACACCAGTTGACGGGATCATGTGTCATTCATATCGAAGATAATGAGAGATCTTGTATTTAACTATTACGTGTCATACCTTTCTTTCTAAGATATCTCAAAGCCCTTAATCCTAATAAAACCATGTTTTGAGCATCCATTCCTAGCCTCCTTGTCAATTTCAAATGATAGGATAACATAGGCTTATAATGAAACAAGAGATTTCAAGCATTACTATGATTTAACCTTGAAAATTGCGGGTAATCAAAGAAAACGGTTAACTCCGTCCTTTAAGTTCCCTAAATGACTGTCGATCGATCGGGAAGGCGGGAAGCTTCAAACAACCTGATAGGGTAAACGATGGCACATGTCCTATCTATTCAAGAAAAGCATACGAGATAACAAAAGAAATCTCCTGGGAAAACTGTAAGGGCACTTTTTTAAAAAAATCTCTAAAAGTGAAAACCGAAAGGGCGCTTTAAAAATTCAGTCGAGATTGAAAAAGAGAAAGATCGAGACGGTTGAACTTGGCAGTGAAGAAGGGTATCGATGCCCGTAACAAAGGAGAAAGCAAACGGCAAAAAGGACCAAAACAAACCCACCATGATATTAAAGCTCATGCATCATGAATAGTCAAACATCACTAGGATTAGGAGCATGTCAATTCATTCATTTGTCATAGCATTTTGTTTTCATCTCAGGTATTTGCAGATCCAAAGAGACATCAAGGGTCATCATGATGTGAGTCCCAAATGAGGAGACAATGTTTTTACATAAAGGCACATGTTTTCAAGCTCTGGAGAAAGGTTCTATATAGGAAGAACTCTCCTCTCCGAGGCTTCAGAAGCTGAAAGTTCTATATAGGAAGGACTAACAGCTCTAGGGTGAAGACTCGCAGTTCTATATAGGAAGAACTCCCGGTCAAAGAAATTCACCCATGACACGCAAGATTATATAGGAGATCCTGCTATGTCAAAGGCAAAGAGTCTTATATAGGAAAGACTCTGAGCTCCATCGTCTTAGGGCGGAGGGTTCTGTGTCGAAAAGAACCTATGGCTCTGAGATTCCAGACGCCAAAAAGTTCTATATAGGAGGAACTGATGGCTCCAAGGTGAAGACTCGCCGTTCTATATAGGAAGAACTCCAGTCAAAGCAATTCACCTATGACACAGGGGTTATATAGGAAACTCACAGTGTCAAAAGCAAAGAGTCTTATATAGGAAAGACTCCGAGCTTCATTGTCTTAGAGCGAAGGGTTCAATGTCGAAAGAGCCTGTAGCTCCAAGATCGGAAGGTGACGAAGTTCTATATAGGAAGAGCTTACGAGCCTGAAGATTCGGCCAAGGAAGAGCGGAAATGTCCAAAAGAATTCGTTTTTCCAAAGCTAAAAATCAGAGCGAAGGGTTCAATGTCGAAAGAGCACAGTAGCTCCGTGGATCGGAAGGTGACGAAGTTCTATATAGGAAGAGCTTACGAGCCTGAAGATACGGCCAAGGAAGAGCGGAAATGTCCAAAAGAATTCGTTTTTCCAAAGCTAAAAATCAGAGCGAAGGGTTCAATGTCGAAAGAGCCTGTAGCTCCAAGATCGGAAGGTGACGAAGTTCTATATAGGAAGAACTTACGAGCCTGAAGATTCGGCCAAGGAAGAGCGGAAATGTCCAAAAGAATTCGTTTTTCCGAGGCTACAAACAGGGAAGTCTGATAAAATGAGTGCTTATGAATCTTTGCATTGTTTCCCATTTCATGAGAACAAGCAAAGAGGGGCAACTGTAATCACTCATTTTTACTTAAATGTATTACTATTGCATGTATATTTATTATATGAATGTTACTAATATAAGGTGTGTGCATGTATAAGCTACGTGTACGTATTAGGGTCGTATGTATGTCATGTATGTATCTAGGGTATAAGCGTATGTAGATGTCATATTAATTATACATATGGATACTAGAATATTATTAATTAATGACCGTATAATATGAAATATATATTTTCGTATGTACATGTACAAATTTATTATAATTATTATTATTATTAGTGGGCTGACTAAATGTAAAATTAAATATATATATTAAGCCCAAGTAAAGAGTCCGAGTCCAATTACAAAAATCCAATTACAAAGCCCGTTTGGCCCAACTCTGAATCCTATCTAATTATAATGTGCAGGTAACTATGGGCCGTTGGATCAAGATCTGATCCAACGGCCACGATGCAATGAAGGTTAAAAATATCCGCCAGCGCCGTACTCACACGTATGGACCGTTCGAGTGCCACGCGCGTGTGGGTCCACGCCACGACGCTTTATTATCCCACGCCGCGTAAGATCCACGCGTTCGACTCCTCGATCGCGGTGCTCCACGTGGAGAAATCGCCGTTTCATCGATCGAGGCTTCATCCAGCCGATCGTTCTTCAAGCCATCTCGACCGTTAGATCAGATCTGATCTAACGGCCGAAAATGCGTTTGGCCTCTGGCAGAAATGACCACACCGCCACCGCGCCGATATTCAGTCCCCGCGTTCAGATTATGCCAAAGATAACAAGCAAATGTCAGATCTGGAAAAGAAGATACAAGTTGCAACCAAAATACAGAGATAGTGGTATATATGAAATGAGGCTGTTGTAACGGGATTTTTTAGAGAGGAACAGGCAAAAAAAAAGCAGAGAGAGTAGTAACACAAAAAACAGAAAGTTTTGTAAAAACCAAACTTGTAACCGGTCAAGAAATCAGAAGGCAGTCCAGTGGTAATTTTTTGCCTTTTTTTTTTACTGTTTCCCTTGCATGCATATACTGAAGTACAAAAAGAAAATAAAAAGAAAACAAGTAAAGAAGTCTTACTGCTTTTGTCCATGGGTCTTCCTTCCTCTCGTGACAAGCCTTTCGCTTTCTAAAGCCGATCCGTGAACAAAGGGAAGGGAAGACCCCTTTGTGGTCTCGTTTTGACCTAAAGAAAATATATTTTTGGGTTCGTATTTTTTAGATCTAGGGTAAATAAAGGGGATCCTCTGAATCCAACCATGGATTCATGTTGAGGACGACAAGAGGATGGTTTTGGTGTATTTGGGAGTCCACCGGCGCCGGTTAGCGGCGGTCGGCGGCGGAGAAAATACGGCGGCGGCGGCCGGATTCGGGTTTCTCAAGAACACTTGAGAGAAAAAGATGAGCGTGGGATATTTGGAAATCAAGAATGAAATGAAAAATGGGGAAAATTTGGTTTCGCCTGAAAATAGCCGTTATATAGGTGTTATTATTTTACTAAATGGGTAAATTACACACTTAATCCCACCGCGTTTTCAATATTTTCATTTTTGTCTTGCCGCATGGTATAATCACAGATCCAGTCCCCCGAGTTTCCAAAAAGTCACAATTTAGTCACTAAATTACACCGATCAGCTTCAAATGGTAAAATTACGCCTTAATCACCCCGCGTTTTTGAAATTTTCATTTTGAGTCCGCCCTTGGTATAATTACAACTCTGGTCTTTGTAGGTTTTATTTGTTTTTCGATTTCGTCCCTAAATTACATTATTATTGCTTTTAATTTCTGCCACTGATTTTCATTTTCCTTTCATTTCATCCTATTTTCTTTGTAAATATTATTGTTCAATTATAATCGTATATGTGGATATTATTTCATTTTATGTCTCCCGTATATGACTCATTTTATGTTTATATGTATATATATGTGTCAAGTATGATATTCGTTTTTATCCGTTATTCATATCAAGCATATTATGTTTTAATTGGTTCGTACATGGCGTATTCTCGTATTTTATATGTGTGTGAGCTTTCTTATTTTTTTAGGGCTACATGTTAGTATATTTACCCTTTTTTACGATATGTTGACCCGTATATGTTGAAATATGTTTTATTACCAAAGTATACATGTCTTTTTGAAATATTTGTTCAGTATATATATATTTATTCCTCGCCTTATTATTTTGACATATGATAATTGTTTTTATCCATTATTTAGAATAATATGTATATGCATGTTTTAATCTAGAATATCATCTATGTTAGATTAATATTCTGTTATGACAAATTTTACTACACTTAAATATTTTACCATGTTTTATATTTTTGCCACTAAGATTGCATATGATATATAAATTGTTAATGCGGTGTCCTTTTATCCGAGCGTAAACGGGGCGATATCAAAGCGTAGTGATAGTGGTTGGGCGTTTATTCTCGGATAACGGGACCCTTAAAATATATTCGCAATTATGACCGAAATTTAAAATAATCGTCACTTTAATCCGGAAAATCCAATATTAATAAAGCGGTAATTATTAAAGTACCAATTTTTTTGGGCGGTGTGGGGGTGCTAATCCTTCCCCATCCGTAACCGACTCCCGAACCCTGTCTTTTTGGATCTCTGGTTTTGTGGTGTCCGGCCTACCTAAGTGGCCGGTGGCGACTCCATTTTTTAATACGGTTTCTTTTAAAAAACCCCACGGAATAAATATTTTATATCCAAAAGAGTCACAAACACCTTTCAAAAATCCTTAGAAAATCATCGTTTTTATTTTAGCGATATATACAAGAAAAAAAGACATCGCTACAGTATCGATACCAGTGGCCGTGTACCGATGCCAACGAGCCTAGAAGTGCATTTAATGCTGGAATTAAAGTCCTCAACGACTCTTAACAATCCCCAGCATCTCGAAACGATCATGAATCCATTATAGGGTTTAAAAGACCTCTTCAAGTAGCCATGGAACAACAAGAAACATCATTGCCAACATTCAATGTTAGAGAAATTGTTTTAGAGCTTAAATTGTCAAATTTCTTTTAGAAAACACCAGTGAGCTAAATTTTCAAATTTGCTTTAGTGTTATGATTTTGGGTGAGAGCTAAATTGTGCAAACATATTGTCTTTTGAGATTTTCCTTGTCTGCTAAATTTGTAATTCTCTTCCAGAGAGGGTTAAGCAAGATTTTGGGGTATAAGTCTTGGTTGTGTAAAGGTTATCTCCTTGAGCCTATAAAAAAGAAAGATAAAATAGTTAATTTGTAGAAAACCCTTAGTGGGGAAGCTAAGGTAGTAGAGGTAGAATTGGTTTAGAAGTTGAAACATTATAAATCATTACGTTATTTTTTAATTTCCTATTGCTTCCACCACAATCACTCAAAGGCCAATTCACCCACATTTGGCATTTTTGGTTGATCGTTCGAGCCTAACATTTGACATCAGAGTTTCGTCTCTACATCGGATTAACATCCTAGAGTTGATCATTGAAGTGCTCAACCATTCTACATCAACAGGTTCAAATGGAGAAATCAATCACCAAGCCTTCTTACTTAAATGGTGCCAACTATTCTTATTAGAATAATAGGACGATGATCTTCAATCAATCTGTTGTTTATAAGCTTTGGGAGATCATTGAAGATGACCCTAAACTTCCACAAAAGAGGGTTGGAGACATTATTGTCCTCAAGGATATGAATGAATAGAGTGATCAAGAAAGTAGACAAATGCAATTCAACTCCAAGGCCTTGCATGTTCTTTTATGTGCTCTTGGTTTGGAAGAGTATTTCAAAGTCTCCTCTTGTGAAGATACCAAAAAAGTATGGGATAAGCTTGAAGTTACAAATGAAGGAATAAATGAGGTGAAGAAAACCAAGATTGGACTTCTCAACCATGAAAACTTCAAGATGGACCCGAAAGAAGGCATCAAATCTATATTCAATCAGTTTTCTATCATTGTGAATGAGCTTAAAAGATTCAGAGAGATGATCCCAGAGGACAAGCTTGTGAGAAAGTTGATCTATTCGCTTCCATATTCATGGGATTCCAAAAAGACCGCTATCATTGAAGCAAATAATTTGAAAGAACTCAAGCTTGACGAGCTAATGAGATCTTTTCTAATCCATGAATCGATAATGCCAAAAGGGAAGAAGAAAGAAGAGGAAATTAAAGAAATGAATGTTGCTCTTAAATCTTCCACAAGCCGACAAGAAGATTCAAGTGAAGAGAATAGTGAAGAAGAACAGATGGCCAAGCTCTTTAAGAAGTTCACCTTATTCGTGAAGCAAGAAAAAGAAGAATCAAGACATTAATCGAAGATGAATAAGAGAGATCCCATTATATGCTTTGAATACAAGAAGATGAGACACATCAAGTACAATTGTCCAAAGATGAAGAAGAAGGGATCAAGCCATAATAATAAGGCATTTGTGGCTATATGGGGTGATGAAGATGACTCCACCGATGATGAGGTAGCCAACCTTTGTCTCATGGCCATCGAAGAAGATTCAAGGGTAACTTCTAATTCATCTACTTCAATTTTATATACTTTTGATGAATTACAAGATGCCTATGATGATTTAGTTTTGGATTTTAAAGCCTCATATTTGAAAAACAAGAAATTGGTTTCAAAGCTAAAAACCGAAAATGAATTGCTTTTCAAAACTAATTTAGAACTTGAAAGTAAACCTGAAGAAATGCAAGTAATTTTTAAATATTTTGAAACAATATTTCAAACTTGCAAAATTTACTTTCAAAATTTCAAGAAGAAAAAGATTTGATTTACAAAAGTCTTGAAAAGAAAATTGGAGAATGCTCCAAAAATGATTTTGTAAAAGCAAATTTTTATGTAAGACAATCTAGTTGCCCTAAATTTTTAAATGGTAAAATGATAAAGAACATTTAGGTCCCCAAAAGGCCTCATTTCTTCAAAGAAAAGGGAAAAAATTGAAAAATAGATTTCTAAGTGGACTAAAATTTTTGAGAGTAATGCCATTGGATCGAAAGAAATTTGGATACCAAAAATTACTTGATTGTCTACTTGTAGGTGTGCTTGAGCATTGATGATTAAAGTCAAAATTTTGGAAGCTCTTGACACACATAGGAGAAGGACACTTGAAGAAGGAGATGCTTAACATCCTACCTTGGTTCAAGTGGTAAATTTTATTTTATGCAATTGCTTGATCATAAATTCAATGTCTAATTTTCACAATGATCTAAGCATGTTTTGTATGACTACATGTTGTGCATAATTACATATCGTTAAGAGAGTCTCAATTACACGAGTTACATGTTTTTGGCCTCTTATGCTTATTTCTATATCTATGGCTATTAACGTGTAATATTTGGTTGAATTTGGTGAAATTCATGTTTTGTATGTTTTAATTGATGATTATTGAGAAGCATGTGTAGCAATATGATCAAAATGTATATCTAGGATCTCCCCAAGCCTTTGTATGAACTTAAGACTAAGTTGTAAGGCTTTTTGGCTTGATTTTCCTGCATATTTTCACCATTTCGTGCCTTCGGTATTGGTATCACCCATATCATACCGATACGACATTCAACCTCAATACTGAAACGGTCGATACCGTACCAGTATGCACAGCCAGAAAGGGGTTGTTTTGTCTCTTTTTTGTCATGCCTTATATGCATATTGATTTAATTCATGTAAATGGCATGTTAATTGAACTTCTTGTGTTAAATTTATTTATTTTCTTTGAAATTCAATATTTCCTGTGTTTATTGATGCTTGATTAAAGGGGAGCCATTTTTTAAAAATTCTTTTCATGTTAAAATCTTTTGGTCTTTTCCATTTGTTATCTTGAACTTAAATGTGATTTCAGACTTTATTTTGAATTACTTTTTATATAAAAAATGGGAGAAATAGGTTTGAAAAATTCAACTTCAAAAAGAAAAAGGGGAGCTTTAATATTTTCTAAATATATTTTCTTCTTCTAAAATAATTTTTCTCAGGGGGATAAATTTCAAAAACAAATTTTCAAATAGTTTCGTTATATTGAAAATGCAGAGATTGTTGAGAAATTTCAAAAACAATTTTTCAAATGGTTTCGTTATATTTTCTAAAACAAATTTTCAAAAACATTTTTCAAATGATTTTGATATAACTTAAACTGATTTACAAAAATATTTCATAATTCCATTAAGTTGAAAAATATGTTTGAAAGGTTAGAGACGGTCATGAAGCCATTAAAGGGTTTAAAAGACCTTTTCAAGCAGCTATGAAACAACAAGAAACATCATTGCCGACATTCAATGTTAGAGAAATTGTTTTAGAGCTTAAATTGTCAAATTTCTTGTAGAAAACACTAGTTAGCTAAATTCTCAAATTTGCTCAAGTGTTAGGCTTTTGGGTGAGAGCTAAATTATGCAAACATATTGCCTTTTAAGGTTTTCCTTGTATGTTAAATTTTTAATTTTCTTTGAGAGATGGTTAAGCAAGACTTTGGGATAAGTCTTGGTTGTGTAAGAGTTATCTCCTTGAGCCTAGAAAAAGGAAAGAAAAATTAGTGAATTTGTGGAAAATCCTTTGTGGCGAAGCTAAGGTAGTGGAAGTAGACTTGGTGTAGAAGTCGAACCACTATAAATCATTGTGTCAATTTTTAATTTCCTATTGCTTCCACCAAAATCACTCAAAGGGAAATTCACCCTCCTCTTGGCATTTTTGATTGATCGTTCGAGCCCAATACTATATATATAATGGCAAAACAGGGTTGAGAAAATGATGCGATAATTTTGATTCAAAAACCGGATCAAAAAGAAGTGAAAGTATGGTGCTAAACCATTATGAAAGTTGTCGAAATCTAGGTTTTATGTATATACATTTTTATGTTTTTTTTTTCAGTTTATCCTTAAACTATAGTTTATTTCCAAATTAACCTTTTTTTGTGTCATTCATTAGTTGGTTGGAAAAATTATTATCTTTTTAACATCATCATTGAACGAGATAAAATCGATGAAATAATGAAACTTTAAAGGTGTTTTATTAGAGGAGATTCGATTGTTTTCAAAGTCTCCCCCATTTGCTCTGTGACAGTTATAAGGAGTTTTTTCTGCAAATTTTCAAAGTTCTTTGTTGTATGTTCTCAACGCTAGCGACGACCTTTCGCCATTTTGCTAGTTTTGTATATAAATAAAAGAATGTCTCTAAACATGTTCACTTCTCTGGTATTCATGAAAGTTTCGGACCTAGCCTCAAATTTAGAACCTGGGATTTAATTGACCGCCTTTGTAGCTCCTCCTCCTTGGCTTGGATTGTAGGAGGTAGCCTTAACGAGATTTTTTCTGATAATGAGAAACAGGGTGGTCGCCGTAAAGCTCACAATCATATTGACGATTTTAGAAACTATTTACGTCGCAATGATCTTTTTGATTCCAAACCTATGAAAGGTTGGTTCACTTGGAATAAATTCGACCCTAGAGCTTCTCTCATCTATGAGAGACTTGATCGCGTATTTGCTAATCGAGACTAGCTTTCTCTCTTCCTGGATTATCGAGTGGTCTCTAAGTACAATATTGATTCTGATCACTACCTTATCATTATGGATACTGTTTGGGTTTGCCAACCTCGCCGTGCTCGAGGGGATTATTTTCGTTTTTAAAACAATTGGGCCAAAGATGTCGGGTGTGTTACTAAGGTGCAGCATGTATGGCTGCACATTACAGGTTCTGCCCTTGATAAAATCAATGCATTTGGTGGGGCTCTTAGATCATGAAAAGACCACCAAAAAGACACCTCTCGACATCGGATCAAGGACCTTCAGGTTAAGATTAATCCATGTCTTAAATCACCGTCTTTCAGACTCTGATATAGAAGCTTTTGTTTCTGCCAAGAGTGGGCTGCGGCATCTCCTTGATAAGGAAGAAACATATTGGGCAAAAAGGTCTCAGGTCACATGCTTATCCCGAGGTGACTGCAATACAGTTTATTTTCATGCCAGAGCCTCGGGGTGAAGGAAAACGAACCTTATCAAAGGGCATTTTGATCAGTATGGACAATGGAAAGAAGGAACCGAGGAAACCATACGAGTTGTTACTGGTTATTTTTGGCATCTATTTGCCTCCTCTAATCTGGCCACCAGTCAATACCTTCTTGACATGTCCCCATCCGTCGCCATATGTATGAACGCTGCCTTTACTGAAGATTTCACTGCTAATGAAGTTTTTTGTGCTTTTCAAGATATCAGCCCCAGATATCTGGGCTTCCAAGTAGCTTCTTTAGACAACACTGGTACATAATCGATCATGATGTCATCAACCTCTATCTAGGCCTTCTTAATGGCAATCTGAACATGAATACAATGAATGAAACAGTTTTGGTTCTTACTTCTAAGGTTGCTGCACCCACCACCATGAAGCAGCTTCACCTCATCAGCTTGTATACCATGATCTATAAAATTGTTATGAAAGTGCTAGTGAACTAGATGAAACCTATTCTCCCCTTCTATATTATTGAGAATCAAGTAACATTCACTAAGGGTAGGGCCATAGCTGACAATATTCTGGTTGCTCATGAGCTAGTGCACTCCTTTCACTCCCAAGAATTGGCTCCAACAAATGTGTTACCTTAAAGTTTGATATGGAGAAAGCGTTTGATTGGGTCGAATGACCATTCCTTCGTAATGTTATGTTAAAGCTAGGTTTTGATCTAGCATGGGTCCACATTATCATGGAATGTGTTACTACTATCTCGTTCATTACTCGGGTTAATGGTTTTCTATCTCCTATCTTTCATTTGTAACGAGGCTTAAGACAAGAGGGTCTTCTTTACCTTTCCTCTTCCTCATTTGCACTCAAGGCCTCTCAAAAAATCTTATAGTTGAGTAGCAAGTTAGGCGTCTCAAGGGAATCAATGCTAGTCGGTACATACCTTAGATCAATCATATGCTTTATGCTGACGATAGCATGATCTTTCTATGCAATAATATTGATGAAGCATCGAGACATAAGAATGTGTTACTCTCATATGCTTCATCCTTAGGACAGTGAGTAAACTTTGACAAATCTATTATTTTCTTCAGCCCTTGTACCTCTTCGGATCACAAGACTATAGTTAATAACATTCTTGGTGTCCACGAGGTAGATGATCTTGGAATCTATCTTGGCATTCCCTTATTGATAGGACAAAAAATTCAATGCTCTATGATTTTTCTGTGACAAAGTGAGCGCTCGTGTGATGAGTTGGACTAAAAATCTTATTTCCTTTAGTAGGAGAGAGATCTTTATCAAGTCCGTAGCACAGGCCCCGACCTCAATATGTAATGTCATGTTATCTCCTCCCTCAAACACTTGTTGATGACATGGCTAAGTCCAAATGTAAATACTGGTAGACAGGAAGAAATAAAAAGAGAGGTTGGCCTTTGTTTCTTGGGAAAATGTTTGCACCCCCAAGAGTGTTGGTCGTGTTGGATTTTGCAACATGCAAAACTTCAATGTCACGTTGCTCGGTAAGAAAAATTGGCGAATGATTACTAATCCTAACTCTCTCATTTCTTGTATTTTTAGGGTAAAATATTTCCCCTCTAAGAACATATTGAAAGCCACGACGTCTGAGAGAGCATCCTTTGCTTGGAAAGACCTTCATCGCGCTATGTGCATGTTGCATGATGGTTTCTTTTGGAAGCTTGGAGTGAACAACAATGCGCACATGCACATGGACCATTGGGGAGGCTCGTAAGCCCTCACCCTCTCATATACGTACATGGACAACCCTAAGTCACCAATTCGTTGTCGAGACTTCATGCTTGAGGGGCAACCATGCTAGAATGAATGACAGCTCTGCATCGTCTTCCTTCCGAGTAATGCTAAGTCCATTGTCCATGTCCCCATCTCAAGCGATCATAGTGACACCATTATTTGGGGCCATCATGATTCAAGTATACACACCATTAAATCTGGTTATTAATTCTTACAACGCTATATTTCTCTTGTTGACAGGCCTTCTCGAGTTTGGAGGATTGTCTCAAAGTTGTTGGTCTTCCCTAAAGTTCACACCTTTGGTTGGCATATCGAACTTGAAGCTTTGCCCACATGAAGCAAACTTAGAGCTGCAAACTTGGCCCCTGGAAACTGCCTTTTGTGTTCTCACAAGTCTGAGACGATCCTACATGCTCTCAGAGATTGTTCTTCTTCAGCTGAAGCCCTCCTCATTGTAGGCATACCTCGTAGCCTCGTAAATAACCATACAACTTCCACCCTTGTATGGCTCGAAGAAGTAGCCTCCTTGTTCCCTATTGATTCCCTCGTTCTTCTTCTTACTGTGCTTTAGAATCTTTGGAATCAAAGGAACGATTGGGTCCATGCTGACGTCTTGCAGCCTATTTGGGTTACAGTTGCCAACTCACAATGCCTCCACTGTGACTACCATAAAGCCATGTCTGCCTACTGTTCTCGGTAGCCGGATGACCTCCTTGCTATGGTTGAGCCTCGGTGGACGCCTCCATATGTTGGCTACATCAAAATTAACATAGAATGAGCTTTCGACCATGCTTATCATGTTGGTGCCCTTTGGGTGATTACCCATGATGAGAATGGTGCAATCCTAAGGGGCCTTGCATAGCAAACTGCTGGCTATTTCGATGCTACATTGGCAGAGGCTCATGCAATCACTGCAAGCCTACAACTAGCCCACGACAAGGGATGGTCTCGAGTCTTGTTTGAATCGGAGTCTGCTACCATTGTAAACAGGTTGAACTGACCAAATGGAGTCCTCTCGGTTTTAAGTCCTCACCTGGACCATACCCGCCACATTTTGCATTTATGTAGAGGCTACAAAATTTCTTTTATTCATTGCACTACTAATAATGTAGCCCACTCGTTGGCAACTTGGGCCCTTATGTCCAATGTCTCTATTTTCTTTGACTCGATTTGTCCAGAGAATATCATATTGATTGTACGTGATGATATTTCATCTTTACCTTCATAATGAAATTTGGGTACTTTTTTCTCCTTAGGTGGCTATCTCTAAACTTCAGTTTAGTCATGGATTTAGAGAGGTTTTTAATGAGGCTCGTCCTCTTTCAAAAAAGAATATATAAATAAAAGATGAATATTTTATTTTTAATTTTTTCTTATTCTTTATTTTGCTTCGACAAATTTATATCACATATGCTTTTGTGGCAATTCTTTCGTTTGCTTTTATAGCATATATACTGTCTTTTGACAGTTTAGCATTCTGGCGACAAGTATCAACGAGTATTTTTGTCAACGAAGGACGACAACCTGTTTATGCTTATGATTTCCTTTTGTAGTTTTGTTGATATGCCAAGAACAAACAACTGAAGAATTTGCTTTCATCATATAGCATTCTAATTAAAGTAGTTGATTACTGAATTTCATTCAGAAGATTGTTCAAGTTCTTCTGAAAGTGATGAGTTTTATTTTTTTATGTCTTTCACACTCGTTGGATTTTATTGTATTTATTTTTTCACATTAAATTTTCAATGTATGTAGTGTGGTTTTGTAATCCTTTCACTTTAAATATAATTTAGTATATTTCTCTTGTTAAAAAAGATATTTTTTATTAAAATTTTTGGTTCAAAACATAAACTTAAATATAATTCAAGGGCCATCACTTTTCCTTTTTATTTAATATATTTTAATTAATATTATAAGGCTTAAGTGCCTATATAATCTAATTACTTGGTATTTTTTTCTAATTTGATACCTAAATATTTTTATTCTTAATTTAGTATATGTACATTAATTATGTCCATTAGCTTGATACCACGAGGTTGCGACCCACGACAATGATAGTGTCATCGCCCATAAATTAATAATATCAAATTTGACTTCTACCGTGTTTGACTCACATTGACCTACTGTCGGCTATGCATCTACCGTGACGACTTTATTAAATTTCATTTTTAAATTTATATATATATATATTAAATTTTAATTTCAATATATATTATATAAAATCATATATTTTAAATTTGATGAAAGTATCTAATCTTTTCTTTTTTTTAATAGTTTATATTTTTTAATTTCTTGTGTATGTTTGAATTTTATATATATTTCAAAAATTAATATTTAATATTTATAAAGATTTATTTAATTAGATTATTTATTATTAAAATAAAGAACCCAACAAGTGTTCCTGTGGAAAAAGTAAATGATGTTCATCATAGGAGACACGAGTTCAAATCGCTCTGTTTACAAGGTGTATGCACATTGTCAAATGTTAAGAATATGCATGAAAAGATACTACCTTGTAATGTTTTTTGACATATTTTTTTCTGTCTTGTGATATTTTTGTCTTCTTTGTTGGTCGTTTGATATTTTTTTCATTTTTTTTCTCTAGAAGTTAGAATTGTGTCGTCTTTCTGGTCTAGATGACGCTTATTTGAATATCCCGTTGATATTCTCTGTTTTGGACCATCATATTAGATTTTGATACGCGCTCACAATCAATGTTTCTTATTCACGATTGAGTTGTGGTAATGACTGTTTTGTCAACATGCCTTCATCATTATATGCATTTTTTTTATGTTTGTGTTAGTGATTTTATCATTCTTCGCCAATTTATGGTGTTGTTTGTATCTATCTCTTGTTTAAGGCTTTTCATTGAATTTTTAACTTTTTTTTGTATGGTCCTCTTATGATCTTCGAGTGACTAATTTTTTGTTTCTATAACTATAGGAAAATGTCTGGATTATGCGTTTAGACTCTTTTTTTTAATAAAACTAGCTACTTCTATTTTAGAAAAAAATAATATATACTGTTTAAAATGTATAATTTTAAGATGTTTTTATTTTTCAAAAAATAAAGTTCATGATTTAATTTTCTATTAATTTTATTAATTACTATTTTTAGAGTTTTATATGTTTTCTTAATCTTGAAAGAATTTTTGAAGTAATTAAAATCAAAGTATCCTAAAAATTAGGTGACCAAATTCATAAAAAAACATTGTTTTGGGTGGAAATGAATATAAGCACTGATTTTGATAAAAAAAAGAAAGAAAAAGAAACAAGTGGAATTATGCATCCAAATCCCAGAAAAAAAGTACAGTGTTTTTCCAATTCCTACAAACTGTATTAGTATTTCTGAACAAATGAAACAAATGAGATTCCATAATGAAACAAATGAGATCTGAACAATAAACCTAAAAGGCATCGAGCCAAGAGCCAAGAGCCAAGAGCCATGAGCCAAGAGCCAATGCATTTTCTTTTAGCAAATCTTTCGTGTACGATAGAACAAAATAGGGTGGGTGCCACTGCAGATAAACAAAGGCTAAATATCAAAATAAGTGTTTTAAATAATTTTTTATTTTAGGTGTTTAAATTATTTTTTGTCTTTTTAAATGCTTAAATAAATTTTTTGTTAAAATAAATATTTCACTAGACTTTAAAAGAAACAAAAAATTATAGTTTGGACACTTAAAAAAGACAAAAAAAATTCAGACAGTTAAAAACAAAAACAGAATAGTTCATACACTTATTTTGACATTAAGCCATAAACAAATGGCTCACCCACCCAATTCTCGATCTTGTCGGGTTCAAGTGATTTAGTTTCATATACAGGGGAATCGGGTCGGATCCGTGAGAATGCATTTAAATGTTAATTTTTGGCTTAAGGGTCATTTTTGTTATTGTAGTAGTCTCAATTTATTAATTTCACCCCTATGGTATTTTCGCATCAATTTAGCCCATAAAGTAGTCGAATTGCATCACTGTTTGCCCTTGACTGATGGAAGCCAATGTTGACCGTTACAGTACTGACGTGGTAGTCCACGTGTGAAGATGGTGTGGCAGAGGGGCAAAATTGATTTTTCAAGCGAGTTCGAGGGCAAAATAAATGTTCTGACTGAGTATGAGGGAAAAATTGATTTTTAGGTAAAATATATGAGTAAAATACTAAATTACTAAAATAACATGAACATTTTAAATTTTTTTTTATTAATATATGACTAAAAATAAAATAAATTAAAATAATAAAAAAATATCTATAAATAAGTAAAAAATATAAAATTAAAATATTATAAGCTAATTAATTATAAAGTTAAAAAAAGCTAATTAATATTTGAAATATTTATGGAGTATTAAAAATATATAAAAACCTTCGTTAAACAAATTTGGACGATTTTGATTTTCTTTCTCTTTAACGAATGTAAGGAAGAAAAAAAAAATCCTAAAATAAGGTTAATGTGATTCTACCGAACAAAAATCCTCTATATTTTTAGTGCACCTATCTCTCAATACTAAAAAAATTAAACTCTATGCTCTAAGTCTAATTTTTAAATTGCAAACCTTAAACCCTTGATTAAATTTATACACATACTTTTATGATTCATAGTCACTTTATATTAATAAAATTTTTAATTAGGGTTTAGGATTTAAAGTTTGTAATTTAGAGTTTGATATATTTAGGATTTGGAATTTAGAAATTAGGACTAAAGTGTAGAATTTATTTTTAAGTTTTAATTTTTGAACAATTTATAATTTAATAGCTTCTGATATTTTAATTTTATAAAATTTACTTATTTTTAGATTTTTTAATTTTTGTTATTTTTAGCCATAGATTAATAAAATATTTAAAAATGTTTTATTAATTTCTACATTATTTTAGTATTTTAATATTTTTCTTAAGTTCTTATTTTTCACCTAAAAATCAAAATTTCCCTCGTACTCAACCAGAAAATTAGTTTTGCCCTCAAACCAGGTCAGAAAATCAATTCTGCCCCTCTTCTACGTCATCTTCACACATGAACTACCACATCATCACGCATGGACTTCTACGTCAGCACTGTAACAGTCAACCTTAGCTTTCGTTAGTCAAGGGACTAACGGTAATGCAATTCGACTACTTCATGGGCTAAATTGATGTGAAAATATCATAGGGGCGAAATCGATAAATTAAGACTACTATATCGACGAAAGTGACCCTTAAGCCTTAATTTTTTTATATCAAGGCTTAAGAGTGCAAGAACTCTTTGAACTTTTATTTTAAAAAACCAATCAAGCACTTGTATTTTTTTTATACAAATTAAACTTTTAAACTGATTAGACCATTCGGCCATTAAATCTTGACCACTAAATTTTTTATTGATGAGTTGTTTGTTAGCGTTAATTTTAAATTAATTTGCCTTTTTAAAAAAAAATATTTACATGGTAACAAATGAATCCGGTATGAAATGAATGTGACTTTCTTTCCCCCCATTAGTTCTTAGCTAGAGGTCCCCCCACCCCCTCTCCCATTGCCCATTACCATTGTTTCCTTGTAAAAACTAGCTTGATAAGGTGAAAAGCGCGGGTTATTGAATTAGTATGGCAGGGCAGGGCAGGGCAGGGCAGGGCAGGGCAGGGTCCACATCAAACAGGTTGGCCAACCCAGTAAGTAGGGTACGCCGTGCGGCTTCCAACCATTATTCTTATACACATCAACACCCAAAACAAACTCTTCATTTTCCCCCAAAATTTATTCAAAATAAATTTGGACATAATATACACGTATTGAAATTTTAACCCAAGTGCAGTTTTGAACCTGAACTCTTGTAAATATCGTGACAACAGATTCAGTTGGCTACCATTAGTGTTGCTTGTTAAAAGTATCCTATTCCCAGTAGCCTTGAAAATGAAATTCCGTGAACCAAATGGGAAGCCACAGAGGCAACAAAAGAAAGGGGCATCCATCTTATTTAATGCAAAGGAAGAGTGAGATTTGTGTCACTTGTCAACGCAGTCCTCCACCAAACTTACCTACTAAAAAGAGGACCATGCATGCTATAATTATGGGTAATTAAAGAGGACCATGCATGCTATAATTATGGGTAATTTTGCAGTACAACAATCTAATTAAAGAGGACCATGCATGCTTAAATAAATTTTAAAACTTGTCGTTTTTAGCCTTAAATTAGGTTATTTTACCGCAAGCTCAACCTATAATTAGGGTTGTAAACTAACCGAACGTTCAGTGAACCGATCGTGAACCGTTGGATGGGAAGTTCGTTTATTTATTAAACGAACGAACATGAACAAGATTTTTTTATTCGCTTAATTAAATGAACGAACACGAAAAAAAACTTGTTCATTCATTTATGTTTGCGAATGTTTGTAATCCGTTCGTTTATGTTTAATTAAATTTATTCAGATATGTCCATTTATATTTACAATTATTGTTCATAACAAAAGTATTATATTTAAAAAATAAAAACATATATTAAACATATGAAATAAAAAGAAAAATTTAAACAATATTCAATGTACGAAACTTCATACTTCTTAAGAAAAAAATTAAACAATATTCAATGTTCATTTGCGTTTGTTTGTGTTCGTTTATTATTTTAACGAACGAACACGAACAAGAAATTATGTTTGTTTAGTTATTTGTGTTCGTTCATTTATTCGGTTAAAATTAAACGAAAAAATATGAACATGCCCTCGTTCGTGTTCGTTTGGTTCGTTTACAAACCAACCTATAATTATAGGTGAAAACCACAAGTGTAATACCTGATTTTTACCCGGGTTACCCTATATATATATTTTCCTAATAATAATGCAAAAAATAGATACATATTAAATAAATAAATTAGTCAAAATAAATAATAAATTCATCTTTGAATGTCCATATAATGTCCATTATACAAGTATAAACCCAATATACATAAAACCCAAACTATAATTACAAAGGCCCATTTATGACCACTTTTCCCATCCAAATCTATTTATTTTCGGGTATATAAGCCTAAAGAAACACAAAAACCCATCAAAATTTCTTTTCCCGCCCAAATTGTAATAAGAAAAGACACGTGGCAACTTCGGATTGGCTCAGAAGGGTTAGACGCGGATAATGATTTTGTTAAAGATAGCTGGCTTTGGATGTCACATGGGTGACATCAGCAATGATGTCACAACGCGCTTACCTATATAAAGAAAGAAAGAGAAATCATTTAATAATCATGAGATAATAATTACAACAATAAAAAAATAATTAAGTGAAGAGAGATAGAGGAAGCTGAGAAGCCTTATATGGAAGTTGAAGAGGCCGTCGGAAAAATCAGGAGACGTCAGAAAAGACGAACAGAGCAACTATACCAGCGTCGAGTCTCTTTGAAAGGTATATCATATTTTCTTCTTTTTTTCTCCCACATTTAAACAAAAATAAGGTTAGATCTAGGTTCGAAAAGCTTAAAAAATAGTAGATCAAAAGAGAAGCAAGTGTCGCCAGAGTTTTTTAGTTAGAGAGCTTTAATAGGTGGTCATAGTTGAAAATGGGTTCGAATTTGGGTAAATCTAAGCCCTAAGACAGGGAAGAAAGGTAGATTCAGTTGAATTCGATCTTAGTTTATGGTTTAGATTTGAAAATCTAGACTTTTGGATTTTTTAAAGTTTAGGATACGACGGCGGACGGCGGTCGAAGATCGCCCTAGGGCGGCCGACAATTGCCTGTGGCGATCGAGATTCGAAGCTTAGAGGCCAGCAAACACCGGAGCGTGTTCAGAGTATAATGGTTGCGGATCAAAATGTGCATCGTACGACGGTTACTAGCTGGTGTTCATCGAGTTTATCGTGTTCTTGAAGAACAGAAGATGAACATCAAAGAAAATCAAGGGAAAACGAGCATTTAATCTTGTTTGGGTGAAAAATTTGGGCAAAAGGGTGTTGCAGTTGAGAGAGTTTGAGAGGTGAGAGAAAGAAAAGATAGAGGGGAGAATTATCAAATGGCCGAGTGGCTCGGTCTCGAGCCATTTATAGCTGGTCCAACACGGTTTCGTTTTAGCACCGGGTTAGAGGGGATTTCTGAACCGAGTCGTGTCGGGTACCAGGGATCCGCGTGTTTGATTAAGTTTGGGTTATTTTCCTTTTTAGTCCTTTAAGCTTTGACACGTAATTCAGGATAGTCCTATATCTTAATAAAATCAGTAATTCAAGTTTGTTTTAGTTTAATTTAGTCCCCAGTTTCAGTTATTAATTTATTTATGTTGCTTTAAATTATATGTGTGTAATGCATGATTTTAAAATTGACATATAGTTTAATTATTAGACAATTTAGTTACTTAGATTTAATATTAATTGTTTAGAGCCTTAGATACTAAGTTCTTTAATTAAGAATTAAATAATTAAAATATGAAAGATCATTGTAGAAAATAAATGAGTATTAAAAGGGAAGCTTTGAAGTCCTAAGTTTGATAGTGTCTCATTGCAATGAGATGTTACCGAATGAGACTTTTAAGTAGAACATTTGATACTCATTTAAACCTAGAACATGATAATTAACCTATTTAATTAGATTAAAGCCTTAATTAGGGCTAGTACTTAAATAATTAGATTCATCAATTAAATTAGGAATATTATTTAATTTAGGGGTTCAATATAAATAGTACTCAAGCAATTGAGTGTTATCTCATAAATGCCTTTAGATTTAATAATACTCATAGTTTTAAACAATTCAATTAATTAGAGCCTTTTAAGTTAGAACTTAAAATTAACAAGAAAATAATTGATCATGCATGAAAACCTTTTATGTTGAAAATATATTTTTGAATATGAATCGAAGTGTCTAAAGTAACTGGACGCTTCTAATCTCATCTTCAGATAAAAATACATTTTCTTATAAAAGGATATCTCTATTTGGAATTTTAATCCAGTTAATAATTAAGGGTTAGATTAAATTTAAATTATTATTCGAAATGCCAAAATGCCACGTAAAATTAAAAGGCACCGATAACGGGCATTTATGGGGGTGTTAATCCTTCCCCAAACGTAATCGACTCTCGAACTCAATTTTTAAAAAATGAATCTCTAGTTGTTTTTATGGTGTCTGGTCTATCAAAGTGATCGGTGGCGACTCTAAAATATTTTCCAGATTAAATAAAGGAAAAATCCAAATTAACATGAAAACCTAATTTTTTAAGATTAAATAAATAAAAGACAAAACCCTAATTTTTAAACCCTAATTGTCGAGCTATTTCACACTCGGGTTAAAAAATTGTCACGACAGCTTGGCGACTCTAGTGGGAAAATTCGAGAGTCATGCCTTAATTTTACATGGCATTTTGGCATTTAAAGAATGATAATTTGAATTTAATTTTTCTAGTAATTATTGGATGGATTTTCAGAAATAATGGAGGTAGCTTTTTTTGTGTGATATATCTATCATTCATGCATAATCCTTCTACCCGGGTTTTTCACCCTTAAGTGGGAGCGAGACATGATCCAACGTGAGGCTCTCCACCTCCGAGTTTGAAACTATGTCTTTCTTCTTGTATACCAACCTTATATAATGTGAGGTACACGCCTTCGATTTAAGGGGTCGTATACTACCGAATCGATGTCTTGCTGTTGCAGTAGGCAGTAACGACAATTCGGGTATCTAGAGTCTAGGACAAAAACCACATGTTGTAATCTAGAAGCCTACCCCCACTAGAGCCAAACAGAGACCTAGGATTGTGTGCTGCCGATTTAAATATGCTTCTATGGTTATTTTCTCTACTTAATATCCCATGCTTTACTATGTTATTAATTCGATTATTTTTTCAATATTAATTCATAGTATTGATACAAGTTTTTTTTGTTTCGTATTTTATCGTTTTAAATGAACCATACCATGTTGCATCATTTTGGTATCGGTTCAGGAATCAGTTGAATAGGAAGTATTCGATATGGTTGAAGGGTTTAAGAAACTAGGAGAAGGCAACACTTAGTCTGGACATGGTCAGAGCAAACACACCATGAAAAGGGGGATAACCTTCGTAAGGGTGACATATCACAGATGAAGATTTATGCTAAGATAAATAATAAGCTGAATGATTATTTACTGGAGGTCAGAGCCATATATGATCAATGGGGAAACGACGTGAAAGTACCTTTCAACAAGAATTTGGTGATATAGCTCTATTGTTGTATGTTCAGATAGATCGAGAGCTTCTTAGAACAATGACACAATTCTGGAACCTATCATATAAATATTTTACTTTTGGGCAAGTGGACATGACACCTACGCTAAAAAAGTACGAGGCCCTCATACATTGTCCCAAAATTCAAAGTGATAAGATTTACACGAAACCCAACAACAACTCTGGTTTTAAGAAGAAATTGAGATTGGTCATGGGTAAGAGCAAAGAGTGGTTTAAGGACAAGTTAGCTAACAGTGATAGTACTGATTAAAATGAGGACAAACATCACATAAATTGGAGAGTCCTTAGGGAATTGATACTAACAAGCGAAGAACCAACCAAGATGAAGAGCTTATATTCCTTGTACATATATGGACTAGTATTATTTCCAAGAACTGTAGAGCATATTGATCCATCAACACTAGGGTTGTTTGAACAACTGGAAAACTGTGTAAATATGGTACCTACAATCTTAGCTAAGACTTATAAATTGTTGACCACGTGTAAGAAGTCAGGGGATAGAAGGTTTTGGGGCTGTACGCAATTATAAGAAATTTGGTTCAGAGGACATAGGTGGAATACACCTTATAGAGCTATTAGGTATCTCAATACATACTCGCCGATAGAGGAACACATTGCTAGTTGCCTGAAAGAAAAGAAGAAACAAAAGCAATGGAAAGAATAATTTAAAGACATGAAAGATACTGATGTTGTATGGAGGGCTTCGTGGCTGAATAGGGGAAAAACTTATCTGTATCGATGTGGAGTAAGAGATTAGGTCCCACTATCGAGAATTTGGGGAGGAACAACTTATTTCCCTTTATTGGTTTCGAGACAATTCGCTCCAAGACAGTTTATTTCGGCTATTACGAGCATGGCACGATTCTATTATGTGCATAAGACAAATGTTATAAGGAGAAAGTAAGTCAAACTGCAAAAGCGTGAGTGTTAAGTGTCTAAAAGTACTATTTTATTCACCCTTTTTATTCATATTATTGCTAGACTTATGCTCATATTAGTTGCATTATTAGCCATTCATGCATGTTTGCGTTGTTTCCTTGGTGGACAAGCTTGATTTTATATTTTGCTTAATTTTGTGGAAAAAGGGTGTTGCCGATAGTTGTTTTTGTGTGTGTGTAGAATCACTTGCCTAAACAAGGCCGTAACCAGTTACCAGGGCAATGCATGAAGGAGATGCCGACGCAGTTGCCAGGGCAGTGCATGAAGGAGATGCTGAGCTAGTTGCCAGGGCAATTGTCGATAAGGGATAAGATGATATGGCAGTCGAAATTGATGACTAGATAAGCCCAAGATGATGTGGAGCAAAGTGAAATTCCAAAGGAGTTTGATTTCCATGAGGAGGTCAAAGAGAAATTAAATCCCAAGAAGATAGAAGAAGATCTAGAAGGAATTTAAATATAATAAAGAATTATATTCTTTTAAAGTATTTAGTTCCAACTTAACTTCTTCCTCAAGAGAGACTTTGACCTAGCCATCTCCTATTTAAAGGAGACCAAGCCGTCAACTCCAGGAGAGAGCAAAGGGGAGTGATTTCGATAAGGGCTTCTAACCATTCGTCATCTTTTTCTTTCTTGTTCGATTAGGTTTTTGTTAGGAATTCTTTGTTTTGTGTTTCTTTGGAACCTAGCCATGAACTAAATCTACTTGGCTAAGGTTATTGTGTTTTGTGGTTGTGAGAAACAATTGGATTTTGTTTAGGTAATAAGAGTTTGCACTTTCAATTCAAGGTTTACTCATTCTTGGTTTTTATTCTTGTTTGCGAGTGAATTGGGAGATGATCTCGTAACTCTATCTATTTATCTAATATCGGGAGAGTTAGATTCAAGAAACGAATGAGTATGGTCTTTATTCAATCTATTGATGGTGAAGATTAATCTGGCTTAGGAATAAGTTAAAGATTTCAACGGCTAAGAGGAGCGCAAGATTGGTTGTTGTTCACCCTTGATTCATGCATGGATGTATTGTCAAGGCATGCACAATTAGCTAGAGTTTCGACATAGGGATAAGAAGAAATCATTGAAGAATACTCTGTAGAACCTTGAAGTTGCTGCCCAGCCGCCCAAACAGTTACCCAGCCAGTTGCCCAGGCAATCGTCGATTAGTTGCCAAGGCAACCCCGCTGCGCAAGTTGCCACGGCAACTGAGTTGCCCTTGCACTCTTTTACCAAGACGATCCAATTGTCTATCACTCCTCAACTCACGATAACCTGGCCTATTCTCTCTCATTTGATTATATCTTCTTTTACTTTATTGCTTTCTTAGTTTAGTTGTTAGTTTAAACTCCTACAATCTTCTACTTGTGTTCTTTTACTTTTATAGTGTAAAAGACTAGATTCTTGAAGTGGCACCAATCCTTGCGGAGACGATATCTTTTATACAATAACTTTCGACGTGTACACTTGCGCAATTGCGGAGCACTTATTACGCGCAACAATTGCCGGGAATTGGCAATAGCAATTTTGTTTTTATTTTCTTGCACTTTTTATTTTTCTTGTTTAAGATTCAAAGGGCTAACAAACTTTGTTTTGCATTAGTATATGACCAGGGCGAGACCGAATACACCAGAATATCCCTTTGATCCAGAAATCGAACGAACCTTGCAAAGACTCAAACAAAGGTTAAGAGTAGCAATGGCTAATCAATACGGCAATATGAATTAGGATGTTCCAGCAGGAGGAGGTGTGATTCTTGCATGAAATAGAACTATTCGAGACTATCTTGAAGAATATCTTGAAGGACTTAATC
The DNA here is from genome assembly GCA_019671005.1 of Hibiscus mutabilis. NCBI lineage: Eukaryota > Viridiplantae > Streptophyta > Magnoliopsida > Malvales > Malvaceae > Hibiscus > Hibiscus mutabilis. The sequence goes on along the minus strand of JAGYYJ010001111.1, from coordinate 45,462 downwards.
CAGGAGTTGTCACACCTGAAATTGAAGCCGGCTACTTTGAGTTGAAACCGATGATGTTCAATATGATCAACACAATTGGTCAATTTGGTGGCTCAGCAACTGAAGATGCACAACAACATCTTAAATCTTTCCTCGAGATTTGCAATTCATTCAAAATACGAGGAGTCACCCCTGATGTTTTACAACTAAGATTATTCCCCTATTCACTGAGGGATAGGGCGAAAGCATGGTTGAATAGTATTCTTGCAGGATCAATAGGATCTTGGGCCGATCTTTGTCGTGATTTCCTTGCTCGATTTAATCCTACAAATTTGACTGATAAGCTTTGTAACGAAATTACTTCTTTTGGACAAACAGATGATGAATCCATGTACGAGGCTTGGGAGCGATATAGAGAACTTCTACACAAATGCCCCCTGCATGAATTCCAGTGTGGACACAAGTAACAATGTTTTACAACACTGTGAATACACCAACAAGGATGATGCTAGATGCCTCGGCAAATGACATACTCCTAGATAAGTTGTCGGAGGAAGCAATGCAAATTCTAAACAGGCTTGCCAAGAATGATTATCAATTCCCATCGGCTAGAAGAAGAGGAGTTAGACGCCAAGCCACAATACATGAACTGGGATCATCAGACTCAATTCCGGCACAATTGGCCACTCTAACCAAGATGGTCCAGAACATGCAGAAACCAAACAACACACAGGAGGTCAAGGTAATGGATTCCTTCTGTGAGTTATGTGGTGGTAACCATGATTCTTCTAAACGTATGCAGAATTCAGAATCCATCTTTTATGTGGGGAATTACAACCGGAACAACAATGTGATGTCCAATACATACAATCCAGCTTGGAAGAAACACCCAAATTTTTCATGGAGTAATCCCAACAATGCTCTAAACCAGAACAATCAGAATGCACAAGCATCGAGATTCCAGCAGAATATGCCACGACAACAGTTGCCGAAGCAACAACCGACAACATCTAGTTCTTTGGAAAATTCTCTCAATGCTTTTATGTTGAAAACTGAATATTATATGGCTGAGAATAGTAACTTCATAAAAAGAACTTATGCTTTTATTAACAGGACCGAGATGAGATTGCAAAACCAAGTGGCGGCAATCAAATCATTGGAAAATCAAGTCGGACAATTTGCTTAAAACCTAAATACTAGACCGCAAGGAGGTTTACCTAGCGATACTGAAGTAGCAAGAGGAACTGGCCATGAGCAATGTAAGGCGATCACCACTAGAAGTGGCCAACAACTTAAAGAGGCTCAAGCTCGCTCATCAAACAAAACTCCATGAAAAGAAGAAGATGAACTCAGCGGCAAAGCCTCAGATGCTGAACCAGGAAATACCGCGGCAACCAACGATAGGCACGCCACGGCAACCCCAGTTGACGATGCCTCAGCAACTGCAGTTGCCCCGGCAATGCCATCAATCAGGTTCCAGACCAATGAAAGGATCAAAGATATCCAACTTCCACCACCATTCCCACAAAGGTTGAAGCGACAAAAGCAAGAATATCAATTCAAGAAGTTTCTTAATATCCTAAAGCAAGTCCACATCAACTTGCCACTTGTTGGAGCAATTGAACAAATGCCGAACTATGCCAAGTTTCTTAAAAACATTGTGTCCAAGAGAACAAGGCTAGGAGAATTTGAAACAGTTTCCACAACAGAGGGATGCATGGCCATGATGCACAATCGCATGCCACCCAAGTTGAAGGATCTCGGAAGTTTCACAATACCTTGTTCCATTGGAAACCACTATGTCGAGAAAGCATTATGTGACCTTGGAGCAAGCATAAAATTGATGCCTAAATCAGTTTTCCAGAAACTAGGAATCGGGAAGGCAAGACCTACAATAATTATGCTACAGCTAGCCGACATATCCTATGTGCATCCAGAGGGAAAAATCGAAGACATGCTGGTAAAAGTTGATAAATTTATTTTTCCCGCTGACTTTATTGTTTTGGATTGTAAAGCAGATGAGCATGCACCTATCATTCTCGGGAGACCCTTCTTAGCAACAATGAGAACCTTGATCGATGTTGAAAAGGGAGAACTCACAATAAGGGTGAATGACCAGCAAGTTAAACTAAATGTGTTCCAAACACCAAGGCATGCCGATGATCCGGAAGAATGCCAACTTCTTCATGCCATGGTAGAGTTTGACTTCGACGAGGAATTTAGTTGTCTCGACAACTACATTACCGATCAAGAGGAACCTGAGGAGTATGAAGAACCGATCGATGAAGAACAACAAGAAGAGGCAAATTGGTTAGTCAATCGACCAGGTACATACTTTGAACCACTGGATTACTCAGGTAAGGAAGGTAAACTCGAAAAGTCCTCCATTGAATAACCACCGATTCTTGAGTTGAAACAGTTCCCAGTGCAACTAAAATATGCTTACTTGGGAACCGATAATACATTGCCTGTAATTATTTCCTCTAAGTTACAGCCTGAGCAAGAAAAGAAGCTGATCAAAATGTTGATGCTACGCAAGAAGGCAATAGGGTGGACAATTGTCGACTTGAAGGGAATTGGCCCGGCAGTGTGCATGCACAAGATTTTGTTGGAAGATGAGCACAAACCTTCGATTGAGGCCTAGAGAAGACTGAATCATGCCATGAAAGGGGTTGTAATGAAAGAAATCATCAAGTGGCTTGACGCCGGCATCATATACCCTATCTCTGATAGTACATAGGTAAGTCCGGTACGATGTGTACCTAAAAAGGGAGGTATAATGGTGGTAAGTAATGAAAACAATGGACTCATTCCAACTAGGACTGTGACCGGTTGGAGGTTTTGTATGGATTATCGAAAGCTAAACAAAGCCACTAGGAAAGATCACTTCTCATTACCCTTTATTGATCAAATGCTTGACCGTCTTGCAGGTAAACCTTTTTATTATTTTCTTGATGGTTATTCAGGTTACAATCAAATTGCCATAGCACTAGAAGATCAAGAAAAGACAACCTTCACATGCCTATATGGTACTTATCCTTTTCGAAGGATGCCGTTCGGATTGTGTAATGCCCCAGGAACCTTCCAAAGATGCATGATGGCACTCTTTTCAGACATGGTTGAAGACTTCCTTGAGATCTTCATGGATGATTTTTCTGTTTTTGGTAATGACTTTGATAGTTGCCTCGATAATTTAGAGAAGGTGTTGGTAAGATGTGAAGAAACCGATTTAGTCCTTAATTAGGAGAAGTGCCATTTTATGGTAGATGAAGGAATAGTGCTCGGCCACAAGATTTCATCCAAGGGAATTGAAGTAGACAAAGCCAAGGTGGACGTGATCGAGAGATTACCCCCACCAAGTTCGGTTAAAGGAATCTGAAGCTTTCTTGGACATACAAGCTTCTACAGGAGGTTCATTCATAATTTTTCTAAAATTACTAAACCCTTGTGCAATTTGCTTGAACATGATAAAGTCTTCAATTTTGATTATTCTTGCGCCCAAGCATTTGAAACCCTAAAGGAAAAGCTTGCCTCGACACCCAATATCGTTCCACCCGATTGGACGCTACATTTTGAGCTCATATGTGATGCAAGTGATTTCGCAGTAGGAGCAGTCCTAGGCCAACGCACAGGTAAGACCTTTCATGTGATATACTAAGCTAGTAAAACTCTTAATAGTGCTCAAGTGAATTATACAACAACAGAAAAAGAGTTACTAGCCATAGTTTTTGCATTTGACAAGTTCTGATCCTATTTGATTGGTACAAAGGTAATTGTTCATACGGACCATTCGGCAATTAAGTATCTATTTTCTAAAAAGGATGCCAAACCTCGTTTGATTCGTTGGATATTTCTTTTACAAGAGTTTGACATTGAAATTAAGGACAGAAAATGAACAGAAAATCAAGTGACCGATCACTTATCACGCTTAGAACGCCATATGGAGGAGGACAAGGATTTAGAGATATGCGATGCATTCCCGGATGAGCAACTGTTAGTTGCCTCGGCAACCATGGATGCGCATGCCTCGACAACCATGGATGCGCATACCTCGGCAACCCTTGACGCGCATGCCACGACAACTCTAGACGCACACGCCTCGGCAACCATGGAAGTAGTTGCCACAGCAACACATGCCTCGACAATACCCTCGTACGCGAATTTGGTTAATTTCCTTGTTTTTGGTATTTTACCTTATGGCCTTACTCACCAAGATAAGAAGCCGTTCCGCCATGATGCTAAGCATTACTTTTGGGACGAGACTTTTTTGTTTAAACAATATGCAGATCAAGTTATACGCCGATGTGTCCTTGAAAGGGAGCAGTAGAATGTACTTTGGCAATGCCATTCTTCACTATATGGAGGACATTTTGGAGGAACACATACCGCTACTAAAGTTTTGCAATCCAGTTTGTATTGGCCGACACTGTACAAAGATGCCCAAGAGTTTTACAAGCAATGTGATCGTTGCCAGAGGACGGGCAATATCTCCAGACGACATGAGATGCCGCTCCAAAACAACATCAAGGTGGAATTGTTCGATATATGGGGGATCAATTTTATGGGACCTTTCCCATCTTCATTCGGCAACCTCTGCATTTTACTTACCGTTGACTACGTGTCTAAATGGGTTGAGGTAGCTGCAGTTCCCACCAACGATTCCAAGACCGTGCAACGATTCTTGTAGAAAAATATATTTACACGGTTTGGGATACCGAGAGTAATTATCAGTGATGAAGGCAAGCACTTTGACAACAGACTTATTGCCAAGATGTTGCAGCGCTTCGGCGTGTCACACAAAATTGCCATGGCATATCACCTACAAACCAATGGGCAAGTAGAAATTTCCAACCGAGAATTTAAGGGTATACTCGAGAAAGTTGTAAATCCCTCTAGGAAGGATTGGTCAGTAAGACTAGATGATGCACTTTGGGCATATCGCACTGCATTCAAAACACCCTTAGGAATGTCTCCCTCCCGACTTGTCTATGGCAAAACATGCCATCTACCGGTGGAAATCGAACACAAGGCATATTGGGCAATCAAGACCGTGAATATGGATAGGGAAAGTGCCGGGCAAAAGCGTTTGTTGGACCTCAACGAGATAGAAGAATTCTGTGCACTCGCCTATAACAATGCACGAACTACAAGGAGAAAACAAAGCAATGGCATGACAAGAAACTATTACCGCAACAATTCATGCCAGGGCAACTAGTTCTCTTATTCAATTCTCGGCTGAAACTTTTCTCGGGAAAACTGAAATCAAGATGGTCGGGACCATTCAAAGTTGTCAAACCGTTCTCCCATGGTACCGTGATAATCAAGTCCATCACTGACGAACATGAATTCAAAGTCAACGGACAAAGATTGAAGCACTACAACGGTGCCCATGTGGAACGTAACAAAGAAGTGGTCACCTTAGGAGATGCATGAGCATGCTCTCCTTTCGATATTTTATTTTTATTTTTTCAAACTATTTAATTTTTTTATTTTTCTTTTTAGGATAAATTTATTTATTTTCTTTAAGATTAAGACTACATCTTTCTTTCATATTTATCTAATTGTTTTTAAATTTTAGGTTTAAGGATTTCTTTGCACATCTTTATTTATTTTCTTTTATTAGTTTATCTTTAATTTTAATCCTTATTTTATTTGTTTTTGAATTGTAGGAAAAGAGTTCAAGATAAAGAGGAATTTGATTCAAGAAGGAAACTTCTTCAACAAGGAAATTAATGTGCTAAATCTAAGGCTTATATTAAGACTCCAATTTACCCTAAATAAACCCTACATAGCCAGCCAAACCCTTCTCCTTCCCCAAATCCCCTAGCCGTCCCCTTCCCCTAATCAAAACACTTGTTTTCTTTCTTTCCAATTAATCCCACCCACCATATTTACTACCTATCGTTTCTATTTAACCCATCACCCTTAACTTCGAAGAAACCAATTCCTACTTTTCATCTTGCAACTCTTTAGTTTCTTTTGCTTTCTTTTCTTTGTTTCTACCAAACTCACAACCAAGATCATCCATGGCATCCAAAATCAAATTTTTGGTTCATCCAAGTTCCTCCAAAGAACCAAGATACAAGAAGTTTGCTACACCGATGGTTCAAGAAAGATTTCACTCCAAGTTTGAAAGCCGGAAGATTTGCGAAGAACAAGGCTTCGAATACTCCAACTCTCATCAAGATTTCGGCCTTGAACCATTCATCTTCGAAAGGATTGCACATCAAAAGTGGCAAATCTTTTGCCATCAATCGGAATCGGGTAACATCTCATGGGTAAGAGAATTCTATGTTCACTCACCTAACCTGGATAATCTTTATGTTTTTGTTCGTGACAAGGCTATACTCATAAGCCCCGAAAGCATCAACACCTTTTACGGGCTCTACATTGAGAAGGACGAGCATCAAGCCTTTGTTGATCAACTCATGCCCAAGCAACTCAACAAGGTTCTTTAAGAACTCACTTTACCGGGAACTCATTAGAACGACGGTAAATACAAGGGCATGGTAAATCACCTTCGGCTTAAACCCGAGGCAAAATTATGGAATAAGTTTGTTAAAACTTCTTTAATGCCCACAACACACAATACCACCGTTGATACACCTCGTCTGTTGCTCATACATTCTATCTTGCATAATCGTATCATTAACATTGGAACAATTATTTTTGATGATATTTTTGTATGTAGCACAAAAGAAAAAGGTTCTCTTTTCTTCCCTTGCTTAATTTCCAATCTTCGCAATGAGATGCATGTCCCAAGTGAGTCTATTGATGAAAAGGCCCTACCAAAGTCCGCTTGGAATCGAGTTCAAATCTGAAAGCTAATGGGAGAGGCATCGGTAAAATCCCCAACGCCTTCAATTGCCGCGGCAACTCCTGCCGCCTCGGCAACTCCTAATGCCCAAGCAACTGATGCCCGAGCAACTCGGATAGCAACACTAAGACAACTTGAAGCACTCTTACAACCGTTGGAGAACCGTCTTAGGCAAATTGAAGACCGACAGCTAATGTTCATGCAGTACATGAAGGATCACAACAATGCCATCACCCAAGTCATCCTGGAAAAGTACCATGACAGCCGCATGCCATTCCCCATCTTTCATGCTGAAATCCTTACCACGGCAACCAATGAAGCAGTTGCCACGACAATCGCAACAGATGATGCCACGACAACCTACACTGCGCCTGCCCAAGCAGTTGCCACGGTAACTAACACTAAAGATGTCGCGGCAACCAAAGCTAAAGATGCCCCAGTAACCACTACAAAAGCCAAAGCTAAAGCACCTATGCCGGAATCAACTCGTACTGAAATATTGTCTGATTTTTTAGATTCGGGCGAGTCCTCTATTGCACCAACAAAGACCGCACCAACAGAATCCTCCAAGCCCAAGCGAAAAGCCAATGACATTGATGAAGAGGACGATGAGGACAACCCCTTACGAGGATCGATTCCACCATTGGAAATAAGGAAGCAACCACCGCATTCAAGCAAAAGAATCAAGACACCGGCCAAAAGAAAACTAATCATACATGACGACGAACTCTCAGAGTAAGTCCTTGTTTGCATTTTACTTTTTTTATTTTTATTTGTTGCATGCATTGAGGACAATGCCTCACTCGAGTTTGAGGGGGATTGTTATTAGTTAGTTACCATGTTTAGTTGCATTCATCTTAAGTATTGCATTTAGGATACATAAATTGCTTGCCATGCCTTTAGTTGGAACAAGAATTGCCATGTTTAGTTGATAGTTAAAAAATTGGGGGATTAGAATAAAAATTGGATGAATGCTAGAGGTGCCCGAAATTGGCTCTAGTATGTGCTAAAAATTGATCACTAGAGGTGCCCGAAATTGACTCTAGTATGTGCTAAAAATTGATCGCTAGAGGTGCCCGAAACCGACTCTAGTCGAATAAATTAATTAACTTAAGAAAACTAAAAACAAAACACTAGAGGTGCCCGAAACTGGCTCTAGTTAAAACATGTTAAAAGAACCCAATGAAGTAATTTGAAAACCTCTTGTTTGCATAGAATTCGAAAAATCAACTTGCACACAACTCTGCATACACTCACAAGCATTATAGTTTGATTTCGAGTAACTCCTAAGTTTTCAAAAAAATGAAAAGCCAATCATACTTTGTGCCACGGTTCTGAGAATTGAAATCAAGTTCAAAGCTAAGTTTGTGAAAATTGAAGTCTTGGCGGGTAATTATTAGTTTGCATTGCTTGAGAACAAGCAATAGTTCGAGTTTGGGGGTGTGTTAAGTGTCTAAAAGTACTATTTTATTCACCCTTTTATTCATATTATTGCTAGAATTAGACTCATATTAGTTGCATTATTAGCCATTCATGCATGTTTGCATTGTTTCCTTGGTGGACAAGCTTGATTTCATATTTTGATTAATTTTGTGGAAAAAGGGTGCTGCCGATAGTTGTTTTTGTGTGTGTGTAGAATCACTTGCCTAAACAAGGCTGGAACTAGTTGCCAGGGTAGTGCATGAAGGAGATACCGAGCTAGTTGCCAGGGCAATTTTTGATAAGGGATAAGATGATATGGCAGTCGAAATTGATGACTAGATAAGCCCAAGATGACATGGAGCAAAGTTAAATCCCAAAGGAGTTTGATTTCCATGAAGAGATCAAAGAGAAATTAAATCCCAAGAAGATAGGAGAATATCTAGAAGGAATTTAAATATAATAAAGAATTATATTCTTTTAAAGTATTTAATTCCAACTTAACTTTTTCCTCAAGAGAGACTTTGACCTAGCCATTTCCTATTTAAAGGAGACCAAGCCGTCAACTCCAGGAGAGAGCAAAGGGGAGAGATTTCGACAAGGGCTTTCAACCATTCTTCAATTTTTTCTTTCTTGTTTGATTAGGTTTATGTTAGGAATTCTTTGTTTTGTGTTTCTTTGGAACCTAGCCATGAACTAAATCTACTTGGCTAAGGTTATTGTGTTTTATGGTTGTGAGAAACAATTGGATTTTGTTTAGGTAATAAGAGTTTGCACTTTCAATTCAAGGTTTACTCATTCTTGGTTTTCATTCTTGTTTGCGAGTGAATTGGGAGAGGATCTCGTAACTCTATCTATTTATCTAATATCGGGAAAGTTAGATTCAAGAAACGAATAAGTATGGTCTTTATTCAATGTATTGATGGTGAATATTAATTCGGCTTAGGAATAAGTTAAGGATTTCAACGGCTAAGAGGAGCGCAAGAATGGTTGTTGTTCACCCTTGATTCACGCAGGGATGTATTGTCAAGGCATGCACAATTAGCTAGAGTTTTGACTTAGGGATAAGAAGAAACAATTGAAGAATGCTCTGTCGAACCTTGAAGTTGCTGGCCAGCTGCCCAAACAGTTGCCCAGCCAGTTGCCCAGGCAACCATCGATTAGTTGCCAAGGCAACCCCGCTGCGCAAGTTGCCACGACAACTGAGTTGCCCTTGCACTCTTTTACCAAGACGATCCAATTGGCTATCACTCTTCAACTCACGATAACCTGGCCTATTCTCTCTCATTTGATTACATCTTCTTTTACTTTATTGCTTTCTTAGTTTAGTTGTTAGTTTAAACTCCTACAATCTTCTACTTGTGTTCTTTTACTTTTACAGTGCAAGAGACTAGATTCTTGAAGTGGCACCAATCCCTTTGGAGACGATATCTTTTATACTATAACTTGCGACGTGTACACTTGCACAATTGCAGAGCACTTATTAAGCGCAACAGTGGGAAATGCCAAAGAGGGTGAACCCTTATCAGGAGTTGGAAGTCATGCTAGGGTATGAAGAATGGAAGGCTCAAATAGTTAATGATAATATAATCCGAAAAAATCAAGAAAACGCTGGCCCATCTAATGAACATGTTAGCAATGCGTCGTCAGCATTGGAGAAATTAAAGCATGACTGAGAATTGGATTTGAAAGGGTATGAGAAGAGAATCAACGATCTCACAAATAAGTTGACCATGACGAAGATGTAAGTAGATGTTCATGAAGGAAAGGAAAAAGAACTCCGGGAACAGAACTAGAAAATCAGTCAAGACTTGAAGGACTTACAGGAAATAAATGTAATGCCCCAATTTTGGGCCTAGAAGTTAGCCGGGTTAGGCTAGATGGCTCGTTGAGTTGGTTTTGACAATTGAGGCTAGTTTCGGGATTACTTTGTTATAAATAGTTTTTGAGTAATATTAAATATGGGAAAATGCTTTAAAATACTTATTTATTATATAAGTGATTTTAGTGGAATCAATTTTGGAAAATATATTTTGGATTGACATTTTGGGACTAGTGACCAAAATGTAAAATATGCAAAACTATTTTTAGTGATAAAATTGTAAGAGATCAAGGCTTAGAATCTTTAGGGAGCATTGACCAAGAGTCTAATTAAGACTTTTCGTTTTATTGGCTGGTTTTAAATGGTTTTAATAAATAAATAATTGGAGGGAATTAATTAACCAATTTGTTTTCTAGAAATACATTTTACGTAACTACTTTCTTTTCTCATTTACTTTCTCTCAAATTCTCTCCAACCAAACAACCATTTTCTCTTCAAAGATTTAAGGTAAATATCTGATTTGATTTGCCTTTTTGATCCTAAATGATTCTTTAATGTTTTTTTAACAAAACCTTGTTGTTTAAACCTTATTTTCTCATGTCAATCTTTGCAATTGAAGAAAAAGTCAGCATTATAGGTAAGGTTTCATTCTTCTCCTCTAATGATAGGTTATTTATTGAAATTCCAAAGTTCTAGATCACTTATGATGGTTTTCTAAAGGGTTTTGGTAATATGTTTATGGAAAATTGGTTTAATTGAGGTTTACTTGCTTAAATCGATGGATCTTTGCTTTTGATTGGTTTTGCTGGGTCTATAATGGGATAATATGATGGTTATGATGATTTGATATGTTGATTTAAGTGATTTTGATAAAAGAATCCTAGAACTAGGTAAATTGTTAGGTTTGGTTGTTGATATTTTGGGTTGGTGGCTTGTTTATGGGGTTAATTGGTTGTTGATGGTTCTTTAATCTTAAGAAGATGTTTTTGGATGTAAATTGATGTTGTTCAAGTGTAAATCTCGCTGGGTAATAGCTGGAGATGTATTAGAAAGGTCTCGCCAATGTTTTCGGTTGTTTTGTTAGGCGAAAGCTTGGTTGTTGAGGGAGGAAAGTGTTGTTGTGTATTGCTAGGGATTTTGATGTAAGGAAATGCATTAATCATCTATTTTGCTTTGGTTAGAAGCAGGGGATGATGATTCGATAGCATTGGAAGGTGTTGCGGAGGATCCAGAGGTTTGATTTTGCCTCGTTACGCCAAGTGAGGTGTAGTTGGTGAGTGGCACTGGTTTACAGCTTTTCAAAGTTTTGAAAGGAATACTTTAGGGGTTTAGATTAAGCTTGAAACGCTAATCTAAGCGTAAAAGTAAGTATGAAATGTTTTGCTCTCGGTTCTTGGCTTTTTCCATGGTTTTTAATTGCTCATGCTCATGATTTGAAGTTGGATTTGTTACCTACTGTTAAACATGTTTTTATGAATTGAGAAATGATTCATGTCATCCCATGAGATTGATTTATGGTTTTCAAGTGGTTGCATCTTGATGAGAAAATGCTTTGCATTGATTTATGATTTAAAATATGATATGCTATGGTTTATGTTGATGCATTGGAAACCAATAGGTTAAGATGGTTTTAAAGTATATATTGGCAAGTGATGATGCTTATTCTAATCGGATATAATTGGTCGACCAATAGGATGAGAGTGCACTATAAAAATGTAGCAAAATTTACATGTGCGTGTGTCTTTTGGCTCCATATTAGTGTAGAAACTATTATGTTGAGGGTAACCAAAGTGTATTATGGTGAGAGCAGCAAGCACCATGGGATCTAAGTCATGGTCAGTGCAACATGCACCATGAGATCCGTCTTATGGAGAGAGCAGCAAGCTCCATAAGTATTGGTGGAGAGAGAAGCAAGCTCCATCAATTAGTATCTGTATATCCGATGTGTTTATTATGGAGAGTGCAACAAGCTCCATGTGTATAGGGATGGCGAAGCAACCATTCGGGTCACTTGAATGCCATTATATGAGATTACATGTATCATGGTTCTGAAATGAAATTGTATATGAGATTTATACATGGGACTATATCTTGAGATATGTTTTGAATGCCTAAGCATGTAAAGCTTGCATTGAGATTTGCTTTGGTTTTAAGCATGAAATTTCATGATACATGTGTAAAGAGTTTAATGGTTTTTCTTTAATGGGTTTTAAAGCATGAGATTTGTTAAGAGAATGATGGGAAAATGGTTTGATAAGAAAATGGTTTTCAATAGTGCATTGTTATGGTTTTGTTTTGAGCATCCCTCACTAAGCATATAGTTTACGCTCTTTTTTTTTAACAATGCAGAAAAGTAGCTGTTCGGGCTGCAAGGATGCAAGAGAAGTGGTTCATTCGACGATCTAAGCTCAAGTATGGTTTTAACATTTCAATAGTAATGTGATTGACAATGGGTGGATACCTTGATGTTTTGGGAGTGTATGTTTGATGAACTCCCTAGTTTGGCATGTTTGTTTTGCTTTATTGAGATTGTAAATGGCCTATTATGTTTGGTTTATGATTTGCTATGATTTGCGGTCTTTGGTTTGATGCGGTTTTAGGAAGTATGTCTATAGATTTCCCTTTTGATCATGTGATCATGGTATGGTGATGTTTCTATTGTTAATGGCTGAGGATCGATTCCTAAATATGTTGCCTGTATGTTATTAGCATGTCTAAGGGTTTATAATTGGTTTACGGATTGTTAATCGAGCAAAAAGTGACATTTTGTGCCTAGGCGTATCGATACGCAGGCTACTGTATCGATACGATTAAGCTAAAAAAGGCTAGGCATATCAGTACAATATGAACTGTATCGATATAGTGAAAGAAGAAATTGGCTAAGCGTATCGATACTCGGGACCGTATCGATACAATTTTGAGCTACTAGAATTTGGGTTTTGAAATTACAAAGGACCGTATTGATACTGTGCTTGGGCGTATCAATAATATGTTAGTTAAAGTGGTTAATTGGCATCTTCTGAAGTTCTGAATCTTTGCGTTTTAGTCCTTGATTATTTTGTACGTGCAATTTAATGAGTTTGGATGGCTAAAATGAGTTGAAAATTTATGCGGTGGATCGAAACTTGACTATTTAAAAAAATGGTAACTTCAATTTCGAGTTAATTCACTGTTTAATGATAGTTTTACAAAATGGTCCCTAAACGCTATTTGGGGTAATCAGATGTCGATTTGACGCCCGATCGAGTTGATATTTTGTCTGTTGGTTTTTCTTACACTTAGGTTAACTATGTTGCATCTAGAAAAGATAAAAAATTAGAAAAAGGGTTGTTTATTGAAGTGAAACTTTCGGGTTTTACTCCAATATTCCCCGTGCGACTTGCTCGATTCGGTCTTGCAATTAGACCGGGTCAAGGGGGTTACATTTGTTGGTATCAGAGACAGGTTTACGAAAAATTGGGAGGGAAGATGGCTGAATTCTTGATGTTTGATATGTACGGTGTTTGATAGCATGTTGGTTGTTATGTTATATGATGATTTGGGGTTAAATATATGGGTATCCATTGCCACTATTACTATTGGTGTAAAGAGAATTATTTAAAAAAGGTTTGAGCGACTTGGACCCTTGCTTCTTTTTGGCCTAACTATTTTTAATGTTGCATTTTACATGCTAGAGATTTATTCTATTTTCATATGGGACCGAGACGAGAGCAAAGGATGAGTGTGCGTAATGTGGTGGAAGAACAACATAATGAGGATATACCGCCTCCTCATCCTCCAGGTGGCGAAAGAGTCAGAGCGAGAGTTGGTGCATGAGGGGTTGGACCTTCGAGAGCCCAAGGTCATGCTGTGAGGGACATGACACTATTGATTCAGGCCATTGCCGGAGCATTTCAGGTTGCAGTGGTGGGTATGTGTTGCGCGTAATAAGTGCTATGCAATTGTGCAAGTGTACACGTCGCAAGTTATAGTATAAAAGATATCATCTCCACAGGGATTGGTGCCACTTTAAGAATTCAATCTCTTGCACTGTAAAAAGTAAAAACACAAGTAGATGATTGTATGAGTTTTAACTAACAACTAAACTAGAAAGCAATAAAGTAAAAGAAGATGTAATCAAATGAGAGAATAGGCCAGGTTATCGTGAGTTGAGGTGTGATAGCCGATTGGATCATCTTGGTAAAAGAGTGCAAGGGCAACTCAGTTGCCATGGCAACTTGCACAGCGGGGTTGCCTTGGCAACTAATCGACGGTTGCCTGGGCAACTAGCTGGGCAACTACTTGGGCGGCTGGGCAGCAACTTCAAGGTTCGGCGGAGCGTTCTTCAATGGTTTCTTCTTATCCCTAAGTTGAAACTCTCGCTAATTGTGCATGCCTTGACAATACATCCCTGCGTGAATCAAGGGTGAACAACAACAAATCTTGCGCTCCTCTTAGCCGTTGAAATCCTTAACTTATTCCTAAGCCTGATTAATGTTCACCATCAATAGATTGAATAAAGACCATACTCATTCGTTTCTTGAATCTAACTCTCCCGATATTAGATAAATAGATGAAGTTACGAGATCCTCTCCCAATTCACTCGCAAACAAGAATAAAAACCAAGAATGAGTAAACCTTGAATTGAAAGTGCAAACTTTTATTACCTAAACAAAATCCAATTGTTTCTCACAACCACAAAACACAATAACCTTATCCAAATAGATTTAGTTCATGGCTAGGTTCCAAAGAAACATAAAACAAAGAATTCCTAACATAAACCTAATTGAACAAGAAAGAAAAAAATGAAGAATGGTTGAAGCCTTGTCGAAATCTCTCCTTGATCTTGTCGAATTCTCCCTCTTCTCTCCTTTTGGAGTTGACGGCTTGGTCCTCAATTTATAGCGCTAGGTCAAAGTCTTTTTTGAGGAGGAAGTTAAGTTGGAATTAAATACTTTTAAAGAATATAATTCTTTATTATATTTAAATTCCTTATAGATCTTCTCCTATCTTCTTGGGATTTAATTTCTCTTTGACCTTTTCATGGAAATCAAACTCCTTTGAGATTTAACTTTGCTCCACGTCATCTTGGGATTATCTAGTCATCAATTTCGACTACCATATCATCTTATCCCTTATCAAAAATTGCCCTAGCAACTAGCTCGGCATCTCCTTCATGCATTGCCCTAGCAACTGGTTCCAGCCTTGCTTTGGCAAGTGATTCTGCACACATACAAAAACACACCAAAGAGTATCTTTTTCCACAAAATTAAGCAAAATATGAAATCAAACTTGTCCACCAAAGAAACAATGCAAACATGCATGAATGGCTAATAATGCAACTAATATAAGCCTAATTCTAGCAATAATATGAATAAAAAGGGTGAATAAAATAGTACTTTTAGACACTTAACACACCCCCAAACTCAAACTATTGCTTGTCCTCAAGCAATGCAAACTAATAATTACCCGCCAAGACTTTAATTTTCACAAACTTAGCTTTGAACTTGATTTCAATTCTTAGAACTGTGGCACAAAGTATGATTGGCTTTTCATTTTTCAGAAAACTTAGGTGTTATTCGGAATCAAACTATAATGCTTGTGAGTGTGTGTGGAGTTGTGTGCAAGTTGATTTTTCGGATTCTATGCAAACAAGAGGTTTTCAAATTACTTCATTGGGTTCTTTTAACATGTTTTAACTAGAGTCGGTTTCGAGCACCTATAGTGTTTTGTTTTTAGTTTTCTTAAGTTAAATCAATTTATTTGACTAGAGCCGGTTTCGGGCACCTCTAGCTATCAATTTTTAGCACATACTAGATCCAATTTCGGGCACCTCTAGCGATAATTTTTTAGCAGATACTAGAGCCAATTTCGGGCACCTCTAGCTTTCATCCATTTTTTATTCTAATCCCCCAACTTTTTTAACTATCAACCTAAGTTTGCAAGAATTCCTTAAATCAATCAAGCCACAATAGTGTTTCATCAAGTTTAGCATCATAGTAAGATTCTAAGTGTTTCCACGGTTATCCTAGAATAAAAAGTTCTATCAATTAAGTACATTGGCAAAGTCATCATCGGATATTCATCAAATCTAGGCAATTCTTGTTCCAACTAAAGGCATGGTAAGCAATTTATGTATCCTAAATGCAATACTTAAGATGAATGCAACTAAACATGGTAACTAACTAATAACAATCCCCCCAAACTCGAGTGAGGCATTGTCCTCAATGCATGCAACAAAGAAAAATAAAAATAAAAATAAAAATAAAGAAAAGTCAAATGCAAACGAGGACTTACTCCGAGAGTTCCTCGTCGTGGATGATTAGTTTCCTTTTGGTCAGTGTCTTGATTCTTTTGCTTGAACGTGGTGGTTGCTTCCTTGTTGCCAATGGTGGAATCGATCCTCGTATGGGGTTGTCCTCATCATCCTCTTAATCAATGTCATTGGCTTTTCGCTTGGGCTTGGAGGATTCGATTGGTGCGGTCTTTGTTGGTGCAATGGAGGACTCGTCCGAATTTGAAAAATCAGACAATGATTCAGTACGAGTTGCATCACGCATAGGTACTTTACCTTTGGCTTTTGCAGTGGTTGTCGGGGCGTATTTAGCTTTGGTTGCTGCGACATCTTCAGTGTTGGTTGCCGTGGCAACTGCTTGGGCAGGCGCAATATAGGTTGCCATGACATTATCTGTTGCGGTTGCTGTGGCAACTGCTTCATTGGTTGCCGTGGTAAGAATTTCGGTAGGAAAGATTGGGAATGGCAGGAAAGATTGGGAACGGAACGCGGCTGTTCGGGTACTTTTCCAGGATGAGTTGGGTGATGGCATTGTTGTGATCCTTCATGTACTGCATGAACATTAGTTGTCGATCTTCAATTTGCTTAAGGCAGTTCGCCAACGGTTTTAAGAGTGCTTCAAGTTGTCCCGGGGCTGCTGTCTGAGTTGCCCAGGCATCGGTGGCTTGGGCATAAGGAGTTGCCGAGGCGGCAAGAGTTGCCGCTGCAATTGAAGGCATTGGGGATTTTACCGGTGCCTCTCCCATTAGCTTTCGGATTTGTGCTTGATTCCAACCGGATTTTGGTACGACCTTTTCATCAATGGACTCACTTGGGACATGCATCTCCTTGCAAAGATTGGAAATTAAGCAAGGGAAGAAAAGTGAACCCTTGTCATTTGTGCTACATACAAAAATCTCATCACAAATAATTTTTCCAAAGTTAATGATGCGATTATGCAAGATAGAATGTATGAGCAAAAGACGAGGTGTATCAACGTGGTATTGTGTGTTGTGGGCATTAAATAAGTTTTAACAAACTTATTCCATAATTTTGCCTCGGGTTTAAGCTGAAGGCAATTTACCGTGCCCTTGTATTTACCGTCGTTCCATTGAGTTCCTGGTAGAGTGAGTTCTTGAAGCACCTTATTGAGTTGCTTAGGCGTGAGTTGATCAACAAAGGCTTGATGCTTGTCCTTCTCAACGTTGAGCCCGTAAAAGGTGTTAATGTTTTCAGGGCTTATGAGTATAGCCTTGTCACGAACAAAAACATAAGGATTATCCGTGTTAGGTGAGTGAGCATAGAATTCTCTTACCCATGAGATGTTACCCGGTTCCGATTGATGGTAAAAGATTTGCCACTTTTGATGTGCAATCCTTTCGAAGATGAATGGGTCAAGGCTGAAATCTTGATGAGAGTTAGAGTATTCGAAGCCTTGTTCTTTGCAAATCTTCTGGCTTTAAAACTTGGAGTGAAATCTTTCTTGAACCACCGATGTAGCAAACTTCTTGTATCTTGGTTATTTGGAGGAACTTGGATGAACCAAAAATTTGATTTTGGATGCCATGGATGATCTTGGTTGTGAGTTTGGTAGAAACAAAGAAAAGAAAGCAAAAGAAACTAAAGAGTTGCAAGGTGAAAAGTAGGAATAGGTTTCTTGGAAGTTAAGGGTGATGGGTTAAATAGAAAAGATAGGTAGTTAAGGTGATGGGTTTCTTGGAAGTTAAGGGTGATTGGTTGTGAGTACATTCTGCTGCTCCTCTTCAGGGACACATTGGCGTATAACCTGATCTACACATTATTTAAACAAAAAAGGCTCATCCTAAAAGTAATGCTTAGCATCATGGCGGAACCGCTTCTTCCCTTGGTGAGTAAGGGCATACGGTAAAATACCACAAACAAGGAAATTAACTAAATCCGCATACCAGGGTATTACCGAGGCATGTGTTTCCATGGTAACTACTTCCAAGGTTGCCGAGGCGTGCGTGTCTAGAGTTGCCGCGGCATGCGCTTCAAGGGTTGCCGAGGCATGTGCATCAGTGGTTGCTGAGGCATACGCGTTTGGAGTTTCTGAGGCATGCACGTCAAGGGTTGATGAGGCCTGCACATCCATGGTTGCCGAGGCGTGCGCGTCTAAAGTTGCCGCGGCATACGCGTCAAGGGTTGCCAAGGCAACTAATAGTTGCTTATCCAGGAATGCATCACATATCTCTAAATTCGTGTCCTCCTCCCCATTGCGTTCTAAGCGTGATAAGTGATCGGCCACTTGATTTTCAGTTCCTTTCCTGTCCTTAATTTCAATGTCAAACTCTTGTAAAAGCAATATCCAACGAATCAAACGAGGTTTGGCATCCTTTTTAGCAAAGAGAGGTATAATGGTGGTATGTAATGAAAACAATTACCTTTGTACCAATCAAATAGGATCGAAACTCGTCAAATGCGAAAACTACGGCTAGTAACTCGTTCTGCGTTGTTGTGTAATTCACTTGAGCACTATTAAGAGTTTTACTAGCGTAGTATATCACATGAAAGGTCTTACCTATGCGTTGGCCTAGGACTGCTCCTACCGCAAAATCACTTGCATTACACATAAGCTCAAAAGGTAGCGTCCAATCGGGTGGAACGACAATGGGTGGCGAGGTATGCTTTTCCTTTAGGTTTTTGAATTCTTGGGAGCAAGAATCATCAAAATTGAAGACTTTATCCTATTTAAGCAAGTTGCACAAGGGTTTAGTAATCTTAGAAAAATTATGAATGAACCTCCTGTAAAAACCTGCTTGTCCAAGAAAGCTTCAGATTCCTTTAACCGAACTTGGTGGGGGTAATCTCTCGATCACGTCCACCTTGGGATATTGCAATTTGATTGTAACCTAAATAAGGCCTGTCTTTTCTTGATCTTCTGGTGCTATTGCAATTTGATTGTAACCTGAATAACCATCAAGAAAACAATAAAAGGGTTTACCCGCAAGACGGTCAAGCATTTGATCAATAAAGGGTAATGGGAAGTGATCTTTCCTAGTGGCTTTCTTTAGCTTTCGATAATCCATACAAACCCTCCAATCGGTCACAGTCCTGGTTGGAATGAGTTTATTGTTTTCATTACATACCACCATTATACCTCACTTTTTCGGTACACATTGTACTAGACATACCCATATACTATTAGAGATAGGGTATATGATGCCGGCGTCAAGCCACTTGATGGTTTCTTTCATTACATCCCCTTTCATGGCATGATTCAATCTTCTCTGGACCTCAATCGAAGGTTTGTGATCATCTTCCAACAAAATCTTGTGTATGCACACTGCCGGGCTAATTCCCTTCAAGTCGGCAATTGTCCACCCTATTACCTTCTTGTTTAGCATCAACATTTTGATCAGCTTCTTTTCCTGCTCAAGCTGTAACTTATAGGAAATAATTACAGGCAATGTATTATCGGTTCCCAAGTAAACATATTTTAGTTTCCCTGGCAACTGTTTCAACTCAAGAATCAGTGGTTGTTCAATGGAGGGCTTTTCGAGTTTACCTTCCTTACCTGAGTAATCCAGTAATTCAAAGTATGTACCTGGTCAATTGACTAACCAATTTGCCCCTTCTTGTTGTTCTTCATCGATCGGTTCTTCATACTCCTCAGGTTCCTCTTGATCGGCAATGTAGTTGCCGAGGCAACTAAATTCCTCGTCGAAGTTAAACTCTGTCGTGGCATGAAGAAGTTGGCATTCTTCCGGATCATCAGCATGCCTTATTGTTTGGAACACATTTAGTTTAACTTGCTGGTCATTCACCCTCATTGTGATTTCTCCCTTTTCAACATCGATCAAGGTCCTCCCTGTTGCTAGGAAGGGTCTCCCGAGAATGATAGGTGCATGTTCATCTGCTTCACAATCCAAAACAATAAAGTCAGCAGAAAAAATAAATTTATCAACTTTTACCAGTATGTCTTCGACTTTTCCCTCTGGATGCACAGAGGATCTGTCGGCTAGCTGTAGCATAACTGTTGTAGGTCTTGCTTTCCCGATTCCTAGTTTCTGGAAAACCGATTCAGGCATCAAGTTTAAGCTGGCTCCAAGGTCACATAATGCTTTCCCGATATAGTGGTTCCTAATGGAACAAGGTATTGTGAAACTTCTGGGATCCTTCAACTTGGGTGGCATGGGATTGTGCAACATGGCCATGCATCCCTCTGTTGCGGAAACTGTTTCAAACTCTCATACCCTTGTTCTCTAGCTAATTGTGCATGCCTTGACAATACATCCCTGCGTGAATCAAGGGTGAACAACAACCAATCTTGCGCTCCTCTTAGCCGTTGAAATCCTTAACTTATTCTTAAGCCAGATTAATCTTCACCATCAATAGATTAAATAAAGACCATACTCATTCGTTTCTTGAATCTAACTCTCCCTATATTAGATAAATAGACGAAGTTACGAGATCCTCTCCCAATTCACTCGCAAACAAGAATAAAAACCAAGAATGAGTAAACCTTGAATTGAAAGTGCAAACTCTTATTACCTAAACAAAATCCAATTGTTTCTCACAACCACAAAACACAATAACCTTAGCCAAATAGATTTAGTTCATGGCTAGGTTCCAAAGAAATACAAAACAAATAATTCCTAACATAAACCTAATTGAACAAGAAAGAAAAAGATGAAGAATGGTTGAAGCCTTGTCGAAATCTCTCCTTGCTCTTATCGAAATCTCCCTCTTCTCTCCCTTTGGAGTTGACGGCTTGGTCCTCAATTTATAGGGCTAGGTCAAAGTCTTTTTTGAGGAGGAAGTTAAGTTAGAATTAAATACTTTTAAATAATATAATTCTTTATTATATTTAAATTCCTTCTAGATCTTCTCCTATCTTCTTGGGATTTAATTTCTCTTTGACCTTTTCACGAAATCAAACTCCTTTGGGATTTAACTTTGCTCCACGTCATCTTGGGCTTATCTAGTCATCAATTTCGACTGCCATATCATCTTATCCCTTATTGAAAATTGCCCTGGCAACTAGCTCGGCATCTCCTTCATGCATTGCCCTGGCAACTGGTTCCAACCTTGCTTTGGCAAGTGATTTTGCACACATACGAAAGCACACCAAAGCAGTATTTTTTTCACAGAATTAAGCAAAATATGAAATCAAGCTTGTCCACCAAAGAAACAATGCAAACATGTATCAATGGCTAATAATTCAACTAATATGAGCCTAAGTCTAGCAATAATATGAATAAAAAGGGTGAATAAAATAGTACTTTTAGACACTTAACAGTTTGCATGCAGTTGTGCCACAACCTGCGACTAATCCTGGTTTGCCTTTGGAGCGCTTACGTAGTCTAGGAGGTACCAAGTTTAGAGGTTTGTCTCTAGAGGGTTTCGAGGTATGGTTTGAGAGTACCCAGAGGATTCTTGGACATATAGAGTGCACAGATGTGCGTAAGCTGGGTTGTATAGTTTCTTTACTCCATGATGATGCTTATTCATGGTAGCTACTTTCTGAAGGATGTATTTGGGTACTCGCTATCAAAATAAGAATAAGCGAGAGTTCATAGCCTTGGTACAAGGAAATATGTCAATTTCGGAGTATGAAGTTCAGTTTGTCAGGTTGAGCCAGTATGCCACTGAACTGGTTCCCGATGAGCAGAAAAGATATGATCTCTTCCGATATGGTTTGGTAAAGGAAGCGAAGACTTATATGCTAGCTTCTGAGTACTCAGACTTTGATTTCTTGGTCACTCATGCCAAGGACATTAAATAGAGTTTGGGTTTGTCCTCTCGCCCAGGGAGTTCTAGTTTCAGTAAGAGAGTTGCTGAGTTTGGTGGTGGTAAAGATCATAGTAAGAGGTAGCGGGATAGGAGGTTCCTTCCAGATCAGAGGTGTAGTGGTGGTGGTAACATGGGCAAAGGTCAGTTGGGTCAGTACGTAGGGGTTCGTACACCTGAGTGTGGTCGTTGTGGTACGCAACATCCTGGAGAGTGTTGGGGTAATTCTAGAGATTGTTGGAATTTTGGTTCGCAAGGTCACATGAGGCGTGATTGTCCCCAGTTAGCTAGACAGGCACCAGTGTGTGCTGTTGAGCCTTAGAGTGGCTCTGGGCGCGGTCGAGGTAATTTTCAGCATAGGGAGGATGGTCAGAGGATGTGGCTCATGTGGTGGCAGTTCAACCTGAGGGCAGTGGACCAGCTAGGGTGTATGCACACCGCGAGGGAAGGAATGACACGGATGTGATCGCAGGTACCTTTACTATGCAATCCTTGTCATTACTTTCTTTGATTGATTCTGGTTCCATGCATTCATATATCTTGCACGAGCATGCACAATTGCTTAACGTATTGGTTGAGTATTTGGAAGTGAGTATGCAAGTGACTAATTCTTTTGGTGAGACAGATGTGGTTAGAAAGTTGTTTAGGAGATGTCCGTTGATGGTTCAAGGACATGTGTTTGCCATTGATATGATGGAGTTACCTTTCTATGGTTTTGATGTCATTCTTGGGAAGGAATGGTTTTCTGAGCATAGGGCTATGATAGATTTTGAAAGCAAGTTTGTTTCATTGAAGCTTGCTAATGATTATGAAGTTGTGGCGGTGGGTGAGAATGTAAGGTTCTTATCCAATGTTGTTTCAGCAATGGAGGCGCAAAGGTTGATGAAAGGAGGATGTCAGGCATACTTGGCGTATGTCATGAATCCAAATATGAATAAGGCATGTCCTCAGGATATCCAAACAGTTTGTGATTATTCGGGAGTGTTTCCGGAAGAGTTGCCTAGTTTGCCACTAGATAGGGAGGTAGAGTTTTGTATCGAGACGTATACGGATACGACTCCGGTGTCCATTACCCCGTATCGCATGGCACTCAAAGAGTTAAAAGAGTTGAAGATGCAACTTCAGGAGTTGCTAGACCGTGGGTTCATTCGGCCTAGTGTGTCACCTTGGGGAGCTCCGGTGTTGTTTGTGAAGAAGAAAGATGGCTCCATGAGAATGTGCATCGATTATCGACAACTGAATAAGTTGACAATAAAGAACAAATATCCCTTACTGCGAATTGACGATCTATTTGATCAGTTTCGTGGTTCAACGGTATTTTCAAAGATAGATTTGAGATCGGTATACTACCAGTTGAAAGTGAAGGATAAAGATGCGCCAAAGACGACATTTCACACCCGTTACAAACATTATGAATTCTTAGTGATGCCGTTTGGGTTGACGAATGCACCTGCAACTTTTATGGATATGATGAATATAGTGTTCCATGAATTCCTAGATCAGTTTGTGGTGGTGTTTATTGATGTCATCCTTGTGTACTCTTGTACCAAGGAGGATCACGACATTTGCGGATTGTTTTGCAGACCTTGTTGGACAATCAGCTTTATACGAAGTTAAGTAAATGTGTGTTTTGGATAAAAAAGGTGGTGTTTCTTGGTCATGCTGTGTCGGATGAAGGAATTTGTGTGGATCCTCAGAAAATTGAAGCGGTTGTAATTTGGAAACAACCTAAGTCAGTATCAGAGGTTCACAGTTTCTTGGGTTTAGCAAGTTATTATCGTCGCTTTGTGGATGGTTTCTCTAAAATTGCTGCCCCATTAACGAAGTTGTTACAAAATGATGTTAAGTTTGAGTGGACAGAGGCAAGGCAACAAGCTTTTGAGAAGCTGAAGAAAGCTTTGACACAAGCCCCAATCTTGATACAACCCGAATTAGGAAAAGAGTTTGTGATTTATAGCGATGCATCCTATGTGGGGTTAGGTTGTGTACTAATGCAAGATGGTAAGGTGGTGGATTATGCATCGAGATAGTTAAAGGTGCATAAGGGCAATTATCCAACACATGATATTGAGTTGGTTGCGGTGAATAAATGACGACATTACCTATATGGTGATAAATGTGTGGTGTATACGGATCATAAAAGCTTGAGGTATTTGATGTCACAGAAGGAGTTGAATCTTAGGCAACAAAGATGGTTGGAGTTGCTTAAGGATTATGATCTATCGATTGAGTATCATTCAAGTAAGGCCAATGTGGTGGCTAATACTTTGAGTAGGAAGATGGATGTGGAGTTGAGGGCCATGTTTGCACGGTTGAGTGTATTGCGTGATGGTGGGTTAGTGGCTGAGTTGCAAGTGAAAGTTTCCTTGATTCAGTTGATCAAGGAGAAGTAGTTGCGCGAAGATTCATTAGTACCGCATGTTTCACACATTGCAGAGGGTAATCCGACAGATTTTTGCTTTAATGATAATGGTGTTTTGTGCTTTAAGGGATGAATAGTTATACCGGAAGATATTGAGTTGAGGCACACTATTTTGCAGGAAGCGCATAGTAATCCTTTTGCTATGCATCCCGGTAGTACCAAGATGTATCATGGGTTGAAAGATGAGTACTTTTGGGTTGGGTTGAAAATGGATGCTGCTGATTTTGTGGGTAAATGTATGGTTTGTTAGTGTGTGAAGGCTGAGCATCAGTTTCCATGTGGGTTGTTGCAACCGTTGAAGATATCGAAATGGAAGTGGGAAAGAATCACCATGGATTTTGTGTCCAGTTTTCCTTTGACCTCATCAAAGAAGAACTCTATTTGGGTGATCGTGGACCGTTTGACGAAGTGTGCTCATTTTATGTCAGTGCATACGACGTATACCTTGGATAGGTTGGCGGACTTGTATATCGCCGAGATTGTACTTTTGCATGGTGTACCTAAGTCCATAGTTTCGGATAGGGATCCGAGGTTTACCGTGAGGTTTGGGGAATATTTGAATCGAGCCTTGGGTATGCGGTTGAGTTTTATCACATCTTATCATCCTCAAACAGATGGGCAGTCTGAGCGAGCTATCCAAGTGTTGGAGGATATGCTTCGTTTTTTGTTATTGAGTTCTAGGGTTCTTGGGAGAAACGGTTGCCGTTGGTGGAGTTCGCCTATAATAATAGTTATCAGGCTAGTATTCAAATGGCGCCTTATGAGGCTTTGTATGGAAGGAAGTGTAGGACGCCTTTGTGTTGGGCGAAAGCGGGGAAAAAGTTGGTTTCCTTGCCGGATATGCTTAAGGGAACAATGGAGAAGGTAAAGATTATTTGTGATCGTTTGAAGGAGGCTTTGGAGGTATTAGTCGGATCCGTCGTATGTTATGCCAATTGAGGAAGTTGAGTTGAATTCAGATTTGACTTATGATAAGGAACTAGTCAATATTTTGGATGTGGACAGAGAGGTGCTTCGTGGGAAGACCATTGAGTTGGTCAAAGTGTTATGGAGACGCCGATGTGTCGAGGAAGCTACGTGGGAGATGAAGGATGGCATGAAGAAGCAGTTTCCTTACCATTTTCCATCAAGTAAATTTTGGGGACGAAATTTATTAAGTGGGGGAGAGTTGTAACGCCCCAATTTTGGGCCTAGAAGTTAGCCGGGTTAGGCTAGAATGCTCGTTAAGTTGGTTTCGACAATTTAGGCTACTTTCGAGATTAATTTGGTATAAATAGTTTTTGAGTAAAATTAAATATGGGAAAATATTTTAAAATACTTATTTATTATATAAGTGATTTTAGTGGAATCAATTTTGGAAAATATATTTTGGAAAGTTGACATTTTGGGACTAGTGACCAAAATGTAAAATATGTAAAACTATTTTTAGTGATAAAATTGTAAGAGATCAAGGCTTAGAATCTTTAGGGAGCTTTAACCAAGTGTCTAATTAAGACTTTTCCTTTTATTGGCTGTTTTTAAATGGTTTTAATAAATAAATATTTGGAGGGAATTAATTAACCAATTTGTTTTCTCAAAATACATTTCACATAACTACTTTCTTTTCTCGTTTACTTTCTCTCAAATTCTCTCCAGCCAAACAACCATTTTCTATTCAAAGATTTAAGGTAAGTATCTGATTTGATTTGTCTTTTTTATCATAAATGATTCTTTAATGTTTTCTTAACAAAACCTTGTTGTTTAAACCTTGTTTTCTCATGTAAATCTTGGCAATTGAAGAAAAAGTTAGCATTAGAGGTAAAGTTTCGTTCTTCTCCTCTAATGACAGGTTCTTTATTTAAATCACCAAGTTCTTGATCTCTTATGATGGTTTTCTAATGGGTTTTGGTAATATGTTTATGGAAAATTGGTTTAATTGAGGTTTACTTGCTTAAATTGATGGATCTTTGCTTTTGATTGGTTTTGTTGGGTTTATAATGACATAATATGATGATTATGATGATTTGATATGTTGATTTAAGTGATTTTGATAATAGAATCCCAGAACTAGGTAAATTGTTAGGTTTGGTTGTTGATATCTTTGGGTTGGTGGCTTGTTTATGGGGTTAATTGGTTGCTGATGGTTCTTTAATGTTAAAGAGATGTTTTTGGATGTAAATTGATGTTTTTTTAAGTGTAAATCTCACTGGGCAATAGCTGGAGATGTATTAGAAAGGTTTCACCGATGTTTTCGGATATTTTGTTAGGCGAAAACTTGGTTGTTGAGGGAGGAAAGTGTTGTTGTATGTTGCTGGGTATTTTGATGCAAGGGAACGCATTAATCCACTGTTTTGCTTTGGTTAGAAGTAGGGGATGATGATCCGATAGCTTTGGAAGGTGTTGCGGATGATCTAGAAGCTTGATTTCGCCTCGGCAAGCCAAGCGAGGTGTATTTGGTGAGTGGAACTGGTTTACAGCTTTTCAAAGGTTTGAAAGGAATACTTTGGGGGGTTTAGATTAAGCTTGAAACGCTAATCTAAGCTCGGAAGTAAGTATGAAATGTTTCGCTCTCAGTTCTCGGCATTTCCCATGGTTTTTAATTGCTCATGCTCATGATTTGAAGTTGGATTTGTTACCTGTTATTAAGCATGTTTTTATGAATTGAGAAATGATTCATGGTATCCCATGAGATTGATTTATGGTTTTCAAGAGGTTGTATCTTGATGAGAAAATGCAATGCATTGATTTATGATTTAAAATGGGATATGCTATGGTTTAAGTTGATGCATTGGAAAACAGTAGGTTAACATGGTTTTAAAGTATATATTGGCAAGTGATGATGCTTATTATAATCGAATATAATTGGTCGACTAATAGGATGAGAGTGCACTGTAAAAATGTAGCAAAATTTGCATGTGCGTGTGTCATTCGGCTCCACATTAGCGTAGCGACTATTGTGTTGATGGTAACCAAAGTGTATTATGTGAGAGCAGCAAGCAGCACAGGATCTAAGTCATGGAGAGTGCAGCAAGCACCATGAGATCCGCATTATAGAGAGAGCAACAAGCTCCATAAGTATTGGTGGAGAGAGCAGCAAGCTCCATCAACGAGTATCCGTATATCCGATGTGTTTATTATAGAGAGTGCATCAAGCTCCATCAATGAGTATCCGTATATCCGATGTGTTTATTATGGAGAGTGCAACAAGCTCCATGCGTATAGGGATGGCGAAGCAACCATCCGGGTTACTTGAATGCCATTATATGAGATTACATGTATCATGGTTTTGAAATGAAATTGTATATGAGATTTATAGATGAGACTATATCTTGAGATATGTTTTGAATGCCTAAGCATGTGAAGCTTGCATTGAGATTTGCTTTGGTTTTAAGCATGAAATTTCATGATACATGTGTAAAGAGTTTAATGGTTTTGCTTTAATGGGTTTTAAATCATGAGTTTTGTTAAGAGCAAGATGGGAAAATTGTTTGATAAGAAAATGGTTTTCAATAGTGCATTTTTATGGTTTTGTTTTGAGCATCCCTCACTAAGCATATAGATTACGCTCTATTTTCTTAAAAATGCAGAAAAATAGTTGTTCGGGATGCAAGGAAGCAAGAGAAGTGGTTCATTCGACGTTCTAAGCTCAAGTATGGTTTTAACATTTCAATAGTAATGGGATTGGCAATGGGTGGATACCTTGATGTTTTGGGAGTGTATGTTTGATGAACTCCCTAGTTTGGCAAGTTTGTTTTACCTTATTAAAATTGCAAATGGCCTATTATGTTTGTTTTATTCTTTGCTATGATTTGTGGTCTTTGGTTTGATGTGGTTTTAGGAAGCATGCCTATATATTTCCCTTTTGAGCATGTGATCATGGTATGGTGATGTTTTTGTTGTTAATGGCCAATGATCGATCCCTAAATATGTTGCTTGTGTGTTAGAAGCTTGCCTAAGGGTTTATAATTGGTTTACGGATTGTTCATCGAGCAAAAAGTGACATTTTGTGCCCAGGCATATCAATACACGGGCTACCGTACCGATACAGTTAACCTGAAAAAGACTAGGCGTATCAGTACAATATGAACCGTATCGATACGGTGAAAGAAGAAATTGGCTAAGCGTATCGATACTTAGGACCGTATCGATACGGTTTTGAGCTACTGAATTTGGGTTTTGAAATTACAAAGGACCATATCGATACTGTGCTTGGGCGTATCGATTCTCTGTTAGTTAAAGTAGTTAATTGGCATATTCTGAAGTTCTGAGTCTTTGCGTTTTAGTCCTTGATTATTTTGTATGTGCAATTCAATAAGTTTGGTTGGCTGAAATGAGTTGAAAATTTATGCATTGTATCGAAACCTGACTAATTAAAAATGATAATTTCAATTTCGAGTTAAGTCCCTATTTAATGATAGTTTTACAAAATGGTCCCTAAACACTATTAGTGGTAATCGGATGTCGATTTGACTCCCGATCGAGTTGAGATTTTGTCTGCTGCTTTCTCTCACGCTTAGGTTAACTATGTTGCATCTAGAAAAGGTATAAAAATAGAAAAAGGGCTTTTTTTTGAAGTGAAACTTTCGGGTTTTACTCCAATATTCCCCGTGTGACTCACTCGATTCGGTCTTGCGATTAGACCAGGTCAAGGGGGTTACAATACACGTTGGGTGTAAGGCAAAACAAAATGGAGGAACAAGCAAAATGGTTCAAAAAATTTCTGAACAACTGGATGATATTAAAAATGAAAAGAATACTTATAAGAAGATGTTTGAAGAAGCTACAAGCGCGTCAAAGAAAAAGGCTCGAGAATGTGGAGAATCGAGTAACAAAGCCAAGAAGAAGTTAGAGGAAGAACAAGCTCAAAAGTTTGAGCTGACAAATCAAGTATGATAGTTGGAACAAATGATTACAAAATGCCACAATGAAGACAAAGCTAAGATGGAGCAAGAGAATGAAGAACTATAGAAGAGGGTGGTAGAGTTGGAAAGTGTGATACAAGGCTTGAAGGATCAGCTCACAAGTTATGAGGGAGCACTGCACCAGGGAGATAAATCATTGAAAGGCAAGCTTGAAGCAGCTGAGTACACTATCTAGAAAAAGAGTCATGAGATGATTAGCTTCAAGAACCAGGTAGAGGGGATCGTCCAATATGTGCAGATATTGTCTGATGAAGCCACAGGCTTTCTACGATACCCTGGCATCAACGTCGACATTGAACTTGGACAAGCTTTGATTAGGATATTGAATGAAATGATCAACTTAGGAGCTAGGGCTAGTTGATGTCTGAAGAAGAAGTTATATTTTCCTTGTATTTGGACCTTTTAGCTAATGAATGTTTTCTAAAGACTAATTTTTGAATTTGATACCTTTTTCATTCATGCGCTCGTGTATTTATATATTGCATCTCATTTTGCAAAATTTAATAGGATCTAATACAGAAGGTTCTATGAGGGTTTGACTTACAATCACAATCATATCACATTCGTATGGAACACGTTTGTGCTCTAAAACTATTATTGTAGAGTACAAGATCACTAGTCTTGAGAATGATCGTGTTGAGGTGCATAACAGATTTGACATGATTGAGCAGTCTATGAAAGATCACTTTGCCCAAGCACAAAGGAAGATTTATCAACCAGTTGACTGCTTTACTCTGGAAAGGGCAAGGTACAAGATGGGTCGAACAAAATAAATGATCAAGAAGATACTACATCTTACATGAGGGAGCAGCCTGAGGGACCACCTCATGCGAAAAAGGTCTATATCAATTTAGCTGGGGCTACTTCCAGTCATCTAGTCAATATTGGAGCAAACTTTGGAAGCAATGATGAAGTCCCGAATTTGAACATCGTCCCTAAGATTGAGAAGATTCATGCTAAAATTGAGAAGAAATATGAAGAGCACTGCAAGGCTCTGGAAGACCAGTTGCTAGAGATGTAAAAAGTGAATGAGGAAAGGTCTAGTACTACTGATTTGAGTTTGGTCGCTCATCTGGTCCTTCCACCCAAATTTAAGGTACTAGACTTTAAGAATTATGATGGGAGGAATTGCCCAAAAGCACATCTCACTATGTACTGTCGTAAAATGGCCGCTTATTTAAAGGACGGAAAATTGCTGATTCATTGTTTCCAGGATAGTTTGTCAGGCTCAACGACACGTTGGTACACTTAGTTAAGTCGGGTAAACATCAGGTCGTGGAAAGACCTTTGTAGAGCTTTTGTAGAACAATACAAACACATGACTGAAATGGTTCCTAGCCAGGTTGTAACATCCCTTACCCGGTCTAGGAGATAAACCGGTTTAAGAAGTGTTACTAACAAACACGAACCAACAATAGACAACTAGACAATATTCAAGGCATTCTAAGATGATAAAGGTCATTCTTAGACATTTTAGAGACCCAAATAGATCTTTTATTTCCCTTGATCTTAGTAGTGACTAGATTTAAAATCTAGACATTAAGAATACATATACGAAAAAGGGGAAACAACTTAAGTTACAAGCAATTCATTAAATCTTGAATATCTTTTAGACATTATTTGAAACATGTCTAATTAGGATTCTAACATGTTTACTTTAACAATCCTTATTCAAGTTTTTGGCATAGTAACAGCTAGGCATGTTAGACCAAGTTGTTTAATTCCCAATTTATTCAAAATTAATGTATTACTTATGACCCTTAGTCTATTAACAAAATCATTTGTTATCCGATTTCATCCATACATAAACCTTAGAAGAATTCCTTTTAGTTTAATCTTGATATATGACATGCTATACTAATTACTAGGCAAATTAAATCAAATTTTAACTAAATATCTAGCACCACGGATTAAGAGGCCGTTTACACACACTTAAAGTTATACAACCAAATTGAATGATCACTAGCAGAGACGTAAAACTTAACAAATGTCTATATGCAAATTCAATCATGTGCCACCCTTACTAAGAGATTTAACAAGAGCTTACAAAGCTTGTATATTGTATTTGTGATCTCAACCGAGCTCCGAGACAAGGGGTCACTAAACTTAATCTAAAATAATATCAGAAATAGCCAAGTAAGTATTCATTTAGTGAGGTAGTTTAAAGCAAATAAAACCTGATCAAATATCCATCTTTTAACGTAGATCTAATAATCGTATACAAATAATTTTAAGATTGGATAAAAAGTTAGCCATTTCTAAGACAAGGCAATTAATTAAGCAGTCATACTTTTACAAGGATAGTTCAAATAAAACATAACATATTTATTTCCACTTAGCATTCGAACAAAATCTAGTATATACTTGTTTACATGGTATTCAACCAAATACATAATTGTACTCATACATAGAAATCAAACAAGATTAAAAACTTTAACATGTTATTCGAACAATTATGTACAAACTTAATCATGGCATTCGTATTTTTATAAAAGCTTTATCATAGTACTTGAAATGACATATAAGCTATATCATAGCTTTTGATCAAACATGTAAACTCAAACATGGCATTCAATCAAGCTTATTTATTCTTAAATTTGATACACAATTATCAAATTAGAAGGGTATTACTTATAATACAAGTCATTACGACAATTTACTAATTTATCTTATAAGCTTTCTTGGGTTCTCTTTAATCTAGCCTAACAATACGAAATTTACTAGACTCACAAGATATTTATTGGCATATCATACCCTGAGCATAAACGTTTATCATATGGTTCTCTTAGTCATGAATTACTTGTTTCAAAAGATATCAAACTTTTCATGAACATAATATTCTAACCTAATCGAAACTTTATCAAATAAAAGGTACCATTTGAACAAAAATTCATATCAAAGTTTTCACATTAACATAACCTTCAAACATCATAATCATAAACATTCTAACTAATCTAATAAATGAAAGGTACCATTTAAACAACTTAGCCCCTCTAATTCATGATATTTGAACCACATACACATAAAGCATTCCATTCGATCAAACATCATATACTCATAATATTCTTAACAAAGTTTTTTTGCCTTTATTCAAGAAGAATTCATTAATCATTAGGTTACTTAATATGCAAGGCATTAGGTAATACATGTCTTAGCCATAAATTATTGTAACAAAGACATTAAAACATGTATATATATATATTCATTCGATCAAGAAGGGTATATTTTCATGGGAATTTAGCTAAACATAGGCATATACCTTTATTCATTCAATGTAACCATTGGTAAGTAAGCTTATTAACATAACTTTTCTATTCATATAAAGGCACTTGTTTATCAATGGATTCGTTTTTACTTGTCACACAAGATATTAAATATAACTTAATCATAACATAACATGAGCAAAGCATATCTTAAACTTAACATATCATATCACAAGTTACTTGATACATAAGGTTTTAAGATAACTATTTATTTAACTTGCAAATCTTATTAATTGCTTTTAGCATAGCCTTGAAAGTCAAACTTCAACCTAGGTACACGAATCCCCAACCAAATTTTGCCTATGAAATAGTACTCACAGTACTGGTCAATCCCTCATATTGTCGCCAAGTGACCACAAACATCCCTCATAATATCGCCAAATAAGGACCATTGTCTCGGACCGTAGTCTACCCCAACACTAAGCTCTATGGATTCTATGGCATGCCAACTATACCTAAGACTGACTCGAGACCAAGGCTTTAACATATATCATATTTTATTAGATCATAATGAGCATAGCTCCATAACATTGTATCATAATACAATCTCATTACCCTTCTATAATGGGTATATATTCAATCACATATTTCAATTGAATTTCTCCATAGCCATCATCACTTCTTTATAATCTTTCAGTGATTGAATTTTCATTTCATATAGCTCAAGATCAAGGTATTCAATCATCAATATCTCAAACCATTTATATTCTTGAATATCGGATTGTAAACATATTTTCAAATTCATTTTAATTCATATTTCTCAATTAACAAGGTATTCGAATGATTGTATAACAATGGTCACTTTGTGAGCATATCAAAAGATCAAGTTTTACATAGAATATCATATCAAACATTCATTTACTTATTTCAATTCCAAGATCACATAATCAAAATAACATATCTCGATTCTCATCAAAGATAGACTTAGCTGCAATCCCGATCTACTTATATAAGTAAGTCTTATATATTTTCAAGTCAATCATGTATTACTATATGTATAGTTTTGAATATGTCTTGCATTCATTCCTATTATTTTCGAATGATAGCCGAATCTATTAAAAGTTTATGTCAAATTTGTAATATTCGATTTAGCATACATTTCAAACATTTTCAATCATATAGCACTTATAACATGGTAAATACTTTGTAATCCAAGATTAGAAGTACAAGCACAATTTTAAATTGATGACTAACATTATAAGCTAAATATAATAGCATGCTCGGGATAGTTTCAATCTATCCCAAGACTTTAAACTACACTCACCTCTTATCCCGAAGTTACGGGATACATGAACCACATTCAAACTTTGTTATGTAACCAAGTCATTCCCTAGCTTCTTCTTAGCATTATCTTCCTTATCATGGTATGTACCTCTAATTAAATAACAAATCATCAATACCAATTCAACTCATTTACCAAAGTCCTATTGCACACATATACATACATACATATATATATATATACATATATATATACATACAATTCAGTTCATTTATGATCTCAACTAAGTAAAACAATCCATATTTCATGTATACACATTTATATGTCAAAACAATCCATCATATTTGCATGTATACAAAAAACTAGTTCAATTTCCATATGATCATTTGTAGACATTCAAAACAATCTAGAAATGTTGATTTCCATGCCAAACTAGTTCACTACACTTGCATACATATTTTAATGCTTTAAAACAATCCATTTTGTTTACATGAGTGTCAAACAGCTTCAATTATATAGGCATACAATACATATACCAAAAAGTCCATATGTTTCCCTATGTATTCAAAACAGAGCCCTTAATTTAAAGTACAAAACAATCCCTTTTATTATAAACCAATCCGTGGCAGCCTTAGAATTGTAAAATAGTCCTTTCCCATGTTTTTACCAATTTAAAACAGTCCATTTTCAGTTTCAACCCAGTCCTTAAACCTTACAAAATAGTCCCAAGCCAAACAATTTCAAAATAGAGTACATGGAACATTAAATGTTTTTTTTTTATTTTGAACTATGATATGAATATATCTATTACTAGTCATACATAAATCTCATAGCAAAAATAACCACACATTCATTCATTCTCAATCAAATAGTCATGTGTATTTCGATATACATTCAAAACAGTCCATAGGACCTTTAATTTCTCCAAAACAGTCCAAGGAACATCTGTAGATACATTTCACTTTCATGTTGAGCTCTTAATTCATTATTCATTCAAGAACAACCCCCCCCAAGCTTCTAAAAACAATTTTAAAATGTAACAAACATCACTCCCCTGTTCAGCCCATAAATCAGTCTTTTTAAACGGGTTTTTATTTGAAATTAACCATTTTTTCTTACAAACATCACTCTTCATCCCCACATTCAAAACAACTCCAAAATGTATATATTTTAACAAAATCATCTTTACTTTATTAATTCAAAATAGGGTAGTTTTTCAAGACTATACTATCTCATCAAAATTGATCCGAAATATATGCTTATCTATCAAATATCCTTATGAACACACATATTTTTAAAACCATTGTATAAACATGCATATCACAATCAATCCAATTATTAGAATACTAATCAAAAGATGATCAAATCTAAATGCATGCTCATTCGAAAGCTACAACAAGTCCAACAAATTTATAGCCATAAGATCAACCACAATTAATTATAAAAACAAAAATCAGATTTAGCAAACGGAGAGTCAAGCATTTTACCTTCTCCTAGGCTAATTTGATTAAATCACATAAAATAACTTGAATGATGATGATGATCCATAAAGCTTTCTCTCACTATTTCTCTTTCAACCTTCGGCTAACTAGGATGAAGAAGATGATACATTTTTGTTCATCTTTCTCATCTTTTTGCCGTGAATCATCTCTCCTAAGACACTTGTTCTCGTCATTTGAGAACATGTGTCTAAGTCCTTAATCTTTAATTAAATTTTCATGCAAACTTTAAGACTTTGCATGTTCACACTTTCATCCTTCCATTTAAGCTTTTTTGTTTTAATATAAATTCGAATTGGTCTTTGTTTCTCATGTTCAATCTAATAGATAGTAAATGCATTTGAAGAACTCCTAATGAAGTTAATATAAACTTTTAAGCTAGGAATTGGGGTATTACACAGGTTATGTTGCAATCTATGGAACAAAAATCTAATGAAAGCCTCCGTCAATATGCATAGAGATGGAGAGAGATGGCAGCACAAGTACAACCAAGCGTTAATGGAAAATGAGGTTACTCACATGTTTTTTCAAACTCTAAGGGGTCTGCTCTTCGAGCGTTTGCTAAACAATGCTACCCATAATTTTGCTGACATGGTGATGACTGGTAAGTTGATTGAAGCAGCAATCAAGAGTGGAAGAATAGAAAGTGGAGAAAGCCCCCGTAAGAATTTTAAGAGGATGGACAATGAATTCAATAATACAAGTGCTTATGAAGCTCCAAAAAATGTCACAATCACCCCACCCGGTGCTGCATCAAGAAATTCAGAAAAGTCAGACAGGAAGGATTCTTGAAGCACGAGAAATGATAAGAAGAATTTCAC
Organism: Hibiscus mutabilis; assembly: GCA_019671005.1. Classification (NCBI taxonomy): domain Eukaryota; kingdom Viridiplantae; phylum Streptophyta; class Magnoliopsida; order Malvales; family Malvaceae; genus Hibiscus; species Hibiscus mutabilis. The sequence continues at coordinate 9,293 of JAGYYJ010001111.1, read as the reverse complement.
ACCTTTACCGGTATTGTATGCTGAGCTCTATCCATAATTATTTGATGAAGATTTGGTGAGACCCTACTATCTTACCCCTTTTCAACCTCCAAACCCTCTATGGTATGATCTGAAGGCTCATTGTGAGTATCATGTTGGGATCCTAGGACACAATTAAAAATTGCACAACAATTAAGAAAGTGGTCCAAAATTTGGTCAATACTAGGGTGTTGAAATTTGATGAACCCAATATAGCGGCTAATCCATTGTCAAACCATGGAGAACGAGGGGTGAATGTGATAGAGGGAGATGATGAGGCTAAGTGGTTAACGACCAACGTATCTGAGATCAGATCTCCTTTGAAATGAGTGTTTAAGCAATTGTTCAATGTTGGAATGATACAGATAAGTATTAGGGTTGAGAAAAAGGTGGAGTCAGGCATATATTGCAAGTATCACTAGGAAGATGGCCATGAGATCCAGCACTGTTCTGAATTCAGAAAATGATGAACAACAAGGAGATCGAGTTCTTTGAAAAGATAGGGGAAATAAAGAAAGTTAAGGTGTGCACTTCTGAGAATTTAAGGTTTAAATACAACGTGAGCATGTTGTTGGTTATTTCTACTATGCTAAAAGTTAGAAGTTCGTCCAGTGATGTGAAACTGATAACAACCCTTAGATTGTGATTTCCCCTTCAGCGCCTTTCGCTTTCAAAGACACCCGAAAGGTTCCTTGGAATTACATGACCAACATAAACATGTCAGAGGAATCAAAGCCTTAGAAGGAGGTAAGGCCGCTGGATAAAACAGAGAAAGTACTGGAAGGGAAAGTTGAGGAAAGGCTCGATGCTGAACCAGTAAATAATGTGGGGCACTTCACCAGGAGTGGCAGATGTTATTCACTCGAGACATCTAAAGAGGGTTAGAAAGCGAAGGGAAAGGCCGTTGCGATACCAGAAAGGATCTTTAGGGAGGAACCCGTTTCCAAGATAAATGAACCAGTTACAGAAGAACATGCTCAAGAGTTCTTGAAATTTTTGAAACACAGTGAATACACTATAGTCGAGTAGTTGAAGAGACAACATGCTAGAATTTATGTCCTCGAACTATTGTTGAGTTTGGAAGGGCACCACAATGCTTTATCAAGGTGCTTAATCAAATGTTTGTCCCAAATGATATATCAGTGCATAAATTGGACATAATTGTGAACCATATAATTGCTTATAATTATATTACCTTCATTGATGATGAGATTCTAGAGGGAGGAATAGGATCTGTCAAGGCTTTGAACATCACAACTCACTGTAAGGGTCGGCCATGTTTTTTCTAGAGTTCTGATAGACAATGGGTAGACATTGAATATCTTATCGATGGTCGCCCTGTAAGGTTTACCAATTGATGACTCGCATATGATGACATATAAAAATTGTATAAGGGCTTTTGATGGTACTATTCGAGATGTGCTTGGAAAAATTGAGGTGTCATTTCTAATTGGGCCTACAATTTATAATGTGGATTTTGTGCTTATAGATATCAAGACAACATACAATTGCTTGTTGGGAAGGACCTGGATTCATTCTACAGGCGTAGTACCATCTTCTTTACATCAGAAATTGAAATTTGTGATAGAAGGAAGCTGGTCAATATTGGAGCTGAAGAAGATATCATTGCCTTTGTGACTACTGATGCCTCATATATTGAAACAGATGAAAATGCTCTTGAATGTTCATCCAGAACCCTAGAGTTTATAAATGCAACTTTCATTGCTGAGGGAAAGCCCATACCTCGATCGAGGCTATCAAATTGCACCAAGATAACTGTTTGTGAAATACTTGGTAGAGGTGCAAGGACGGGAAGAGGACTTGGAAAACAACTTCAGGGATGTCTACGTCCGAAGCCTGTCATTATAAGAAAGATCACATTGGACTTGGGTTTAAGCCCAACATTTAGCAGAGATAAATGGATATTGTTGCGCGTAAAAAGTACTTCGTAATTGTGCAAGTGTACACGTCGCAAGTTATAGTATAAAATATATCATCTCCACAGGGATTGGTGCCACTTTAAGAGTTCAATCTCTTGCACTGTAAAAATTAAAAACACAAGTAGGTGATTGTAGGAGTTCTAACTAACAACTAAACTAGAAAGCAATAAAATAAAAGAATATGTAATCAAATGAGAGAGAATAGGCCAGGTTATCGTGAGTTGAGGTGTGATAGCCGATTGGATCATCTTGGTAAAAGAGTGCAAGGGCAACTCAGTTGCCGTGGCAACTTGCACAGCGGGGTTGCCTTGGCAACTAATGGACGGTTGCTTGGGAAACTACTTGGGCGGATGGGCAGCAACTTCAAGGTTCGGCGGAGCGTTCTTTAATGGTTTCTTCTTATCCCTAAGTCTAAACTCTAGCTAATTGTGCATGCCTTGACAATATATTCCTGCGTGAATCAAGGGTGAACAACAACCAATCTTGCGCTCCTCTTAGCTGCTGAAATCCTTAACTTGTTCCTAAGCCAGATTAATCTTCACCATCAATATATTGAATAAAGACCATACTCATTCATTTCTTGAATCTAACTCTCCCAATATTATATAAATAGATGAAGTTGCGAGATCCTCTCCCAATTTACTCGCAAACAAGAATAAAACCCAAGAATGAGTAAACCTTGAATTGAAAGTGCAAACTCTTATTACCTAAACAAAATCCAATTATTTCTTACAACCACCAAACACAATAACCTTAGCCAAATAGATTTAGTTCATGGCTAGGTTCCAAAGAAACACAAAACAAAGAATTCCTAACATAAACCTAATTGAACAAGAAAGAAAAAGATGAAGAATGGTTGAAGCCTTCTCGAAATCTCTCATTGCTCTTGTCGAAATCTCTCTCTCCTCTCCCTTTGGAGTTGACGGCTTGGTCCTCAATTTATAGGGCTAGGTCAAAGTCTTTTTTTAGGAGAAAGTTAAGTTGGAATTTAAATACTTTTAAAGAATATAATTCTTTATTATATTTAAATTCCTTCTAGATCTTCTCCTATCTTCTTGGGATTTAATTTCTCTTTAACCTCTTCATGGAAATCAAACTCCTTTGGGATTTAAATTTGCTCTACGTCATCTTGGGCTTATCTAGTCATCAATTTCGACTGTCATATCATCTTATCCCTTATCGAAAATTACCCTGGCAACTAGCTCGGCATCTCCTTCATGCATTGCCCTGGCAACTAGCTCTACATCTCCTTCATGCATTGCCTTGGCAACTGGTTTCAGCCTTGCTTTGGCAAGTGATTATGCACAAATACAAAAACACACCAAAGCAGTATCTTTTTCCACAAAATTAAGCAAAATATGAAATCAAGCTTGTCCACCAAAGAAACAATGCAAACATGCATGCATGGCTAACAATGCAACTAATATGAGCCTAAGTCTAGCAATAATATGAATAAAAATGGTGAATAAAATAGTACTTTTAGACACTTAACACTCCCCCAAACTCGAACTATTGCTTGTCCTCAAGCAATGCAAACTAATAATTACCCGCCAAGACTTCAATTTTCACAAACTTAGCTTTGAACTTGATTTCAATTCTCAGAACTGCGGCACAAAGTATGATTGGCTTTTCATTTTTCAGAAAACTTAGGAGTTACTCGGAATCAAACTATAATGCTTGTGAGTGTGTGCGGTGTTGTGTGCAAGTTGATTTTTCGGATTCTATGCAAACAAGAGGTTTTCAAATTACTTCATTTTGTTCTTTTAACATGTTTTAACTAGAGCCGGTTTTGGGCACCTCTAGTGTTTTGTTTTTAGTTTTCTTAAGTTAAATTAATTTATTCGACTAGTGCCGGTTTCGGGTCTAGCTATCAATTTTTAGCACATACTAGAGCCCATTTCGGGCATCTCTATCATTCATCCAATTTTTATTCTAATCCCCTAATTTTTTAACTATCAACCTAAGTTCGCTAGAATTCCTTAAATCAATCAAGCCACAACAGTGTTTCATCAAGTTTAGCATCATAGTAAGATTCTAAGTGTTTCCACGCTTATCCTAGAATAAAAATTTCTATCAATTAAGTACATTGGCAAAGTCATCATCGGATATTCATCAAATCTAGGCAATTCTTGTTCCAGCTAAAGGCATGGCAAGCAATTTATGTATCCTAAATGCAATACTTAAGATGAATGCAACTAAACATGGTACTAACTAATAACAATCCCCTAAACTCGAGTGAGAGGCATTGTCCTCAATGCATGCAACAAAGAAAAATAAAAATAAAAACAAAAACAAAAATAACAATAAAGAAAAGTAAAATGCAAACGAGGACTTGCTCTAAGAGTTCATCGTCGTGGATGATTAGTTTCCTTTTGGTCGGTGTCTTGATTCTTTTGCTTGAACGCGTGGTTGCTTCCTTGTTGTCGATGGTGGAATCGATCCTCGTACGGGGTTGTCCTCATCGTCCTTTTCATCAATGTCATTGGCTTTTCGCTTGGGCTTGGAGGATTAGATTTGTGCGGTCTTTGTAGGTGCAATGGAGGACTCGTCCGAATATGAAAAATCAGACAATGATTCAGTACGAGTTACTTCGAGCATAGGTGCTTTACCTTTGGCTTTTGCAGTGGTTGTCGGGGCATCTTTAGCTTTGGTTGCCGTGACATCTTCATTGTTGGTTGCCGTGGCAACTGCTTGGGCAGACGCAGTGTAGGTTGCCGCGGCATCATCTGTTGTGGTTGCCGTGGCAACTACTTCATTTGTTACCGTGGTAAGGATTTCGACAGGAAAGATAGGGAACGACACACGGTTGTCCGGGTACTTTTCCATGATGACTTGGTTGATGGAATTGTTGTGATCATTCATGTACCGCATGAACATTAGTTGACGGTCTTCAATTTGCCTAAGGCGGTTCTCCAACGGTTGTAAGAGTGCTTCAACTTGTCTTGGGGTTGCTGGCCGAGTTGCCTGGGCATCAGTTGCTTGGGCAGTAGTTGATCAACAAAGGCTTATGATCGTCATTCTCAACGTAGAGCCCATAAAATGTGTTGATGTTTTTGGGGCTTATGAGTATAGCCTTGTCACGAACGAAAACATAAGGATTATCCGGGTTAGGTGAGTGAGCATAGAATTCTCTTACCCATGAGATGCTACCCGGTTCTGATTGATGGCAAAACATTTGCCACTTTTCATGTGCAATCCTTTTGAAGATGAATGCTTCAAGGCCGAAATCTTGATGAGAGTTGGAGTATTCAAAGCCTTGTTCTTCGCAAATCTTCCGGCTTTCAAACTTGGAGTGAAATCTTTCTTGAACCACCGGTGTAGCAAACTTCTTGTATCTTGGTTCTTTAGGAACTTGGATGAACCAAAAAATTGATTTTGGATGCCATGAATGATCTTGGTTGTGAGTTTGGTAGAAACAAAGAAAAGAAAGCAAATGAAACTAAAGAGTTGCAATGTGAAAAGTAGGAATAGGTTTCTTAGAAGTTAAGGGTGATGGGTTAAATAGAAAAGATAGGTGGTAAATATGGTGGGTGAGAGTAATTTTGGAAGAAAGAAGACAAGGGTTTAGATTTGGGGGAAGGTGACGGCTAGGGGGTTTGGGGAAGGGGAAGGGTTTGGCCGGTTATGTAGGGTTTATTTAGGAAAAGAGTAATCTTGAACTCTTTTCCTGTAATTCAAAAAAAAATAAAATAAGGATTAAAATTAAAGATAAACTAATAAAAGAAAATAAATAAAGATGTGCAAAGAAATTCTTATACTTAAAATTTAAAAACAATTAGATAAATATGAAGGAAAGATGTGGTTTTAATCTTAAAGAAAATAAATAAATCTATCCTAAAAAGGAAAATAACTTAAAATAATAAATAAAAATAAAAAAAATTAAATAGTTCTAAAAAATAAAAATAAAAAGAAAATATCGAAAGGAGAGCATGCTCATGCATCTTCTAAGGTGACCACTTCTCTGTTACGTTCCATATGGGCACCGTTGTAGTGCTTCAATCTTTGTCCTTTAACTTTGAATTCATGTTCGTCAGTGATGGACTTGATTATCACGGCACCATGGGAGAACGGTTTGACAACTTCGAATGGTCCCAACCATCTTGATTTCAGTTTTCCCGGGAAAAGTTTCAGCCAAGAATTTAATAAGATAACTAGTTGCCTTGGCATGAATTGCCGCAGAAATAGTTTCTTGTCATGCCATTGCATTGTTTTCTCCTTGTAGATTCATGCATTGTTATAGACGAGTGCACAAAATTCTTCTATCTCGTTGAGGTCCAACAAACACTTTTGCCCGGCACTTTCCCAATCCATATTCAAGGTCTTGATTGCCCAATATGCCTTGTGTTCGATTTCCACCGGTAGATGGCATGTTTTTCCATAGACAAGTCAAAAGGGAGACATACCTAAGGGTGTTTTGAATGCAGTGCGATATGCCCAAAGTGCGTCATCTAGTCTTACTGACCAATCCTTCCTAGATGGATTTACAACTTTCTCGAGTATACCCTTTAATTCTCGGTTGGAAATTTTTACTTGCCCATTGGTTTGTGGGTGATATGTTGTGGCAATTTTGTGTGACACGCCGAAGCGTTGCAACATCTTGGCAATAAGTCTATTGTCAAAGTGCTTGCCTTCATCACCGATAATTGCTCTCGGCATCCCAAACCGTTTAAATATAGGCGAGTGCATGAAATTCTTCTATCTCGTTGAGGTCCAACAAACGCTTTTGCCCGGCACTTTCCCAATCCATATTCACGGTCTTGATTGCCCAATATGCATTGTGTTCGATTTCCACCGGTAGATGTCATGTTTTTCCATAGACAAGTTGAAAGGGAGACATACCTAAGGGTGTTTTGAATGCAGTGCGATATGCCCAAAGTGCGTCATCTAGTCTTACTGACCAATCTTTCCTAGATGGATTTACAACTTTCTCGAGTATACCCTTCAATTCTCGGTTGGAAATTTTTGCTTGCCCATTGGTTTGTGGGTGATATGTTGTGGCAATTTTGTGTGACACGCCGAAGCGTTGCAACATCTTGGCAATAAGTCTATTGTCAAAGTGCTTTCCTTTATCACCGATAATTGCTCTCGGTATCCCAAACCGTAAATATATTTTTTTACGTAGAATCGTTGCGGTCTTGGAATCGTTGGTGGAACTGCAGCTCCTCAACCCATTTAGACACGTAGTCGACGGCACGTAGAATGTAGAGGTTGCCGAATGAAGATGGGAAAGGTCCCATAAAATTGATCCCTCATACATCAAACAATTCCACCTCGATGATGTTTTGGAGCGGCATCTCATGTTGTCTAGAGATATTGCCCATCCTCTGGCAACGATCACATTGCTTGTAAAACTCTTGGGCATCTTTGTATAGTGTTGGCCAATACAAATCGGATTGCAAAACTTTGGCCGCGATACGTGTTCCTCCAAAATGTCCTCCATAGGGTGAAGAATGGCATTGCCAGAGTATATTCTGCTGCTCCTCTTCAGGGACACGTCGGTGTATAACCTGGTCTGCATATTGTTTAAACAAAAGAGGCTCGTCTCAAAAGTAATGCTTAGCATCATGGCGGAACCGCTTATTTCCTTAGTGAGTAAGGCTATAAGGTAAAATACCATAAACAAGGAAATTAACTAAATTTGCGTACTAGGGTACTACCGAGGTATGTGTTGCCGTGGAAACTTCTTCCAAGGTTGCCGAGGCGTGCACGTCTAGAGTTGTCGCAGCATGCGCGTCAAGGGTTGCCGAGGCATAAGCATCCATGGTTGCTGAGGCAACTAACAGTTGCTCATCCGGGAATACATCGCATATCTCTAAATCCACGTCCTCCTCCCTAATGCTTTCTAAGCATGATAAGTGATCGCCACTTGATTTTCTATTCTTTTCCGTCCCCAATTTCAATGTCAAACTCTTGTAAAAGTAATATCCAACGAATCAAACGAGGTTTGGCATCCTTTTTAGCAAATAGATACTTAATTGCCGAATGGTCAATGAACAATTACCATTGTACCAATCAAATAGGATCGGAACTTGTCAAAATCGAAAACTACGGCTAATAACTCTTTCTCGTTGTTGTATAATTCACTTGAGCGCTATTAAGAGTTTTACTAGCGTAGTATATCACATGAAAGGTCTTACCTGTGCGTTGGCCTAGGGACCGCTTCTACTGCGAAATCACTTGTATCACACATGAGCTCAAAAGGTAGCGTATAATCGGGTGGAATGACAATGGGTGCCGAGGCAAGCTTTTCCTTTAGGGTTTCAATGCTTGGGTGCAAGAATCGTCAAAATTGAAGGCTTTATCCTGTTCAAACAAATTGTACAAGGGTTTGGTAATCTTAGAAAAATTATGAATGAACCTCCTATAAAAACCTGCATGTCCAAGAAAGCTTTGAATTCCTTTAACCGAACTTGGTGGGGGTAATCTCTCGATCACGTCCACCTTGGCTTTGTCTACTTCTTCCAATTAAGGACTAAATCGGTTTCTTCACATCTTGCCAACACTTTCTCTAAATTGCCGAGGCAACTGCCAAGTCATTACCAATAACGAAAAAATCATCCATGAAGATCTCAAGGAAGTCTTCGACCATGTCCGAAAAGAGTTTCATCATGCATCTTTGGAAGGTTGTTTGGGGCATTACACAATCCGAACAAAGATCCTTCGAAAGTATAAGTACCATATGGGCATGTTAAGGTTGTCTTTTCTTGATCTTCTAGTGCTATGGCAATTTGATTGTAACCTGAATAACCATCAAGAAAACAATAAAAGGGTTTACCTACAAGACGGTCAAGCATTTGATCAATAAAGGGTAATGGGAAGTGATCTTTCCTAGTGGCTTTGTTTAGCTTTCGATAATCCATACAAACCCTCCAACCGGTCACAGTCTTGGTTGGAATGAGTTCATTGTTTTCATTACTTACCACTGTTATACCTCTCCTTTTCGGTACACATTGTACCAGACTTACCCATGTACTATTAGAGATAGGGTATATGATGTCGGCGTCAAGCCACTTGATGATTTCTTTCATTACAACCCCTTTTATGGCATGATTCAGTCTCTTCTGGGCCTCAATCGAAGGTTTGTGATCATCTTCCAACAAAATCTTGTGCATGCACACTGCCGGGCTAATTCCCTTCAAGTCGGTAATTGTCCACCCTATTGCCTTCTTGTGTAGCATCAACATTTTGATCAGCTTCTTTTCTTGCTCAGGCTGTAACTTAGAGGAAATAATTACAGGCAATGTATTATCAGTTCCCAAGTAAGCATATTTTAGTTGCCCTGGCAACCTGTCTCAACTCAAGAATCGGTGGTTGTTTAATGGAGGGCTTTTCGAG